>PVJN01001102.1:113499-155527 GCA_004026805.1 Lasiurus borealis | reverse complement strand
CACTTAATTTTTAGATTCACTTGTTGATAGATATGTATTTGTTGTTCATAATTTTTTGGCTTTTACCTTTTTCTTCTTCCTCTTCTAAAAGAGTACCCTTCAGCATTTCATATAACACTGGTTGGGAGTTGATGAACTCCTTTAGCTTTTTCTTATCTGTGAAGCTCTTTATCTGCCCTTCAATTCTGAATGTTAGCTTCGCTGGATAGATTATTCTTGGTTGTAGGTTCTTGCTATTCATCATGTTGAATATTTCTTGCCACTCCCGTCTGGCCTGCATCGTTTCTGTTGAGAAATCAGCTGACAGTCCTATGGGTGCTCCCTTGTAAGTAATGAACTGTTTTTCTCTTGCTGCTCTTAATATTATCTCTTTGTCTTTTGCTCTTGGTATTTTAATGATGATGTGTCTTGGTGTGGTCCTCTTTGGATTCCTTTTATGTGGGGTTCTGTGTGCTTCCTGGACTTGTAAGTCTATTTCTTTTACCAGATGTGAGAAGTTTTCAGTCATTATTTCTTTAAATAGGTTTTCAGTATCTTGCTCTCTCTCTTCCTCTGGCACCCCCACAATTCTGATGTTGGTACGCTTGAAGCTGTCCCAGAGTCTCCTTACATTATATTCACATTTTTGGATTCTTTTCTCTTCTTGTTTTTCCAGTTGAGTGTTTTCTGTTTCTTTATATTTCAAATTTTTGACTTGATTCTTGCCTTTCTCCAGTCTGCTGTTAGGACTCTGTATATTTTTTATTTCAGTCAGTGTCTCTAGTTTTTCCTTTTTCATCTCCTCTTGGGACTCGCTAAATTTATGCATCATCTCTTGCATCTCTAGTTGGCTCTTTTGCATCTCTTGTAGGCTTTTTTGCTTCTCCTCTTGGCTCTCACTAAATTTATCCATCTTTTCTAGCATATTCTTGAAAAACCTTATAAGCATGGTTTTGAACTATATATCCAGTTGTTTTTTTCTCTCCATTCCTTTTGTTTGTGATCCCTTCCCTTGTCTTGGCATTTTCACTATGTCAGGGAAACTTCTGTACTTTCAAAACCAAAGAAGCCTCTGTTGAGCTTGGGATGGGTGGAGTCTCAGGGCTTAAGGGACCACCTTGCCTTCCAGTCGGCCCTGCCCTCCACGGTCCTCGAGTCTCACGTGATTGGGTAATTGCTGGAGCGGTCCTTGTGCGTGAGCGCCTGCAGTGCCTCTAGACCGCTGCTTTTCCAGCTCCCCTGCGCACCAGGACCACAAGAGTCTATATCCTCAGGGTTTCGCCCAAAACCGGGGCCCAGTGGACTCAGAAGTGACACAGTTGGGAGGGTCTGTCTCCCGCCCAGTCGCAAAAGCCAGCAGCACAATCAGCAACCCGTCCTCCACGTGGCACCGTGTGTGTGCGCGACCACGACCAGACCTCCTATCTTTTGCGACTCCCCTAAATTTCCGTGCACTTCTCCCTTTTCACAGTCCAAACTCCCCCCGTATGAGTTTCAGCTTAATCTGGGGTTTAACGTCATAGGATAAGGACTTCAATGCTGTTGGGAGTCTCCATTTCCCTCCCGCCAGACAAAGCCAGCCAGTTACTCGGGCACCCGCTCTCTCAGTGCCCACGTCTCCGTACCTCAGTTTTTGCAGCTCCTCTGGGTTTCTGTGAGCCCCTCTCTTTCCTTCTAGTTGTAGAACTTATGCTCGGCCAGCTTTCCTGTGGTTCTGGATGATGTCTGTTCTGTCTTTTAGTTGTAGTTTTGAAATTGTTGTGCAAGGCAGCAGTGTAGGTGTTTACCTATGCCGCCATCTTGGCTGTTTTCTCAGTCATTATTTCTTTAAATAGGTTTTCAGTATCTTGCTCTCTCTCTTCCCCTGGCACTCCCACAATTTTGATGTTGGTATGCTTGAAGCTGTCCCAGAGGCTCCTTACATTATCTTCACATTTTGGATTCTTTTTTCTTCTTGCTTTTCCAGTTGAGTATTTTCTGATTCTTTATATTTCAAATTTTTGACTTGATTCTTTCCTTCCTCTAGTCTGCTGTTAGGTCTCTGTATAATATTTTTTAATTCAGTCAGTGTATGTTTAATTTTTATTTGGTCCTTTTCCATCTCTAGTTGGTCTTTTCCCATCTCTGGTTGGATCTTTTGCATCTCCAGTTGGTTCTTTTTCATCTCCTCTTGGGTCTCACTAACTTTATTCAACTTTTCTTGGATATTCTTGAAAAACCTTATAAGCGTGGTTTTTAACTTTATATGCAGTCATTTGTTTTCCTCCATTTCTTTTGTTTGTGATCCCTTCCCTTGTCTCGGCATTTTCACTATGCTCGGAGAACTTCTGTGTTGGATTCAGCCCTGTGATACTAGACTTGCAAAACTGCAAAAGCCTTTCTGTTGAATTTGGGATGGGTGGAGTCTCAGGGCTTAACAGACCATCTCGCCTTCCAGTCGGCCCCGCCCTCCAGGGCCCCTGAGTCTCTTTTGACTGGGTAATCGTTGGAGTGGTCCCTGTGTGCAAGCTCGCTCTCTTGCAGTGCCTGTAGACTGCTGCCTTTCCAGCTCCCCTGTGCTCCAGGTCCACATGAATCTGGGTCCCCAGGGTTTCACCCAAAACTGGGGTTTAGTGCAGTTAGAAGTGGTGCAGTTGGGAGGCTCTGTCTCCCATCCACTTTAGAAATCCAGGGGCATAATCAGCAGTCGGTCTTCTGCGCACAGTGCTGCGTGTGCCACTAGCTTTCTGATCTTTTGCGACTCCCCTAAATTTCCATACATTTCTCACTTTTCACAGTCCAAAGTCCCCCCATATGAGTTTCAGCTGGACCTGGGATTTTGTGTCATAGGATAAGGTGTTCAATTCTATTGGGAGTGTCTGTCTCTTTCCCACCAGAGAAAGCCAGCCAGGTACTCCAGCACCCGCTCTCTCCATGCATGCGTCTCCATACCTCAGCTTTTTTTCAGCTCCTCTGGGTCTCTGTAAGCCCCTCTCTTTTCTTCTAGTTGTAGAATATCCACTCAGCCAGCTTTCCTGTGGTTCTGGATGATGTCCGTTCTGTCTTTTAGTTGTAGTTTTGAAATTGTTGTGCAAGGCAGCCTTGTAGGTGTTTACCTATGGCGCCATCTTGGATTCTCTCTATTTTGACTTATTCTTGCACATGGTGTAAGAAGGTTGTCTAGTTTCATTTTTATGCATGTGTCCATTCAATTTTTCCAACATCGTTTATTTAACAGATTGTCTTTACCCTGTTATATGTTCTTACCTCCTTTGTCAAATATTAATAAACCATATAAATGTGAATTTATTTCTGGGCTCTTTATTCTGTTCCATTGATCTATATGTCTGTTTTTATGCCAGTACATGCCATTTTTATTATTATATCCCTGTAGTATAATTTTATATAAAGTAGTGTGATACTTCCAACTTTGTTGTTCTATTTAAAGATTGCTATGGCTAATTGTTTTTGTAGTTGTTTTTTGATTATTGTTTTTTTTTTGTGTGTGGTTATATAAAAATTTTTGGTTATTTGTTCTAATTCTCCAAAATACACCATTGGTATTTTGATATGAATTGTGTTGAATCTACATTGCTTTGAGTAGTGTGGACATTTTAACAATGTTATTTCTTCCTAACCGTGAGCATGGTATATGCTTCCATTTATTTATATCTTTCATAAGTTCTTTTCTCAATGTCATATAATTTTCCAAGTAGAGATATTTTACATTCTTGGTTAAATTAATTCCTAGTGTGTGTGTTTTCTGATACAATTTTATTTATTTATTTTAACAACATTTTTATTGATTTTTAGAGAGGGAAAGTAGAGGATGGAGAGGTAGGAACATCAATGAGAGGGAAACATCATCAATTGGCTGCCTCCTGCCTGCCCCTCACCAGGGATAGAGTCAGCAACCCACGCATGTGTCCTGACTGGGAATCAAACTGGTAACCTCTTGGTTCATGGGTCGACCCTCAACCACTGAACCACACCAGCTGGACTTTTTTGATGCAATTTTAAATGGTATTGTTTTCTTCGTTTCCCTTTCTGATAGTTAATTATTGGTGCATAAAAATGCAACCAATTTCTGGACATTTATTTTATATCCTACTACTTTACTGAATTGATTTACAGTTCTAATAGTTTCTTGTTGGAATATTTAATATTCCCTATAGTATACATTATCATGTCATCTGAAATTATGAGAGTTTTCTCCTTTCCAATTTGAATACTTTGATTTCTTCTTGTCTAATTACTGGGCTAGCACTTCAGTACTATGTTGAATGAGAGTGGTGAAAACAGACATTCCTGTCTTGTTTCTGATCTTAAGGGAAACATTTTTAGAAATTCCCCATTGAGTATGATGTTGGCTATGGGTTTTTCATGTATGGCCTTTATTATATTGAGGTATGTTCCCTCTATTCCCACTCTGAGGAGAGCTTTTATTATAAATGGGTGCTGGATTTTGTTAGATGCCTTTTCTGCATCTATTGCTATGATCATATGATTTTTAATATAGTGTATCACATTAATTGATGTGTGGATATTGTGCCAACTGTCTATCTCCAGATTAAATCCCACTTGATCATGGTGTATGACATTTTTAATGTATTGCTGGATCTGGTTTGATAATATTGTGTATAATGTAATTTGGTGGTCAAATTTCATTTTTTGGAATGCATCTGTCCAGTTTTTCAAGCACCATTTTTTAAAGAGACTGTCTTGACTCCATTGTATGCTCTTGCCTCATTTGTCAAATATTAATTAAGCATAATGGTTTGGGTTGATTTCTGGGTTCTATATTCTGTTCCATTGGTCTATACCAGTGGTTGGCAAACTCATTATTCAACAGAGCCAAATACCAACAGTGCAATGATTGAAATTTCTTTTGAGAGCCAATTTTTTAAAATTTAAACCACTGCTTTAAAATAGACTTGCCCAAGCCATGGTATTTTGTAGAAGAGCCACACTCAAGGGGCCAAAGAGCCACATGTGGCTCACGAGCTGCAGTTTGCCAACCACTAGTCTATACAGTATGTCTGTTCTTGTGCCAGTACTATGCTGTTTTTTTTTAAAATATATACATTTTATTGATTTTTTTTTTACAGAGAGGAAGGGAGGGGGATGGAGACCTAGAAACATCGATGAGAGTGAAACATCCATCAACTGCCTCCCACACACTCCCTATGGGGTATATGCCCACAACCATGGTACATGTGATAATTTTGTATCCTGCTATGTTGCCAAATTCATTTATTAAATCTAGTAATTTTATGGAGTTTTTAGGGATTTTTATGTACAATACCATGTCATCAGCAAATGACAGTCATACTTTTTCTTTTCCAAATCAGATGTCTTTTATTTCTTCTTCTTGTCTGATCACTTTGGCTAGCACTTCCAGTACTATGTCAAACATGAGTGGTATAAGTGGGCATCTCTGTCTTGTTGCTTTTGTTAGGGGAAATTGTTTTAGTTTTTCCCCATTGAGTATGATATTGCCTGTAGATTTGTCATATAAGGCTATTATTATGTTGAGGTATGATCCCTCTAGTTCCACTTTGCTGAGAGTTATTATTAAGTAAGGGTGTTGTATTTTATCTAATGCTTTTTTTTTTGCATTACTTGATATGATCATGTGGTTTTGTCTTTCAATTTGTTTATGTGACATATCACATTTATGATTTGTGCATATTATACCACCTTTGCATCCCCAGAATAAATCCCACTTGGTCATGGTATATGATCTTTTGGATGTATTGCTGGATATGATTTGCTAATATTTTGTTGGTGACTTTAGCATCTATGTTCATCAGACATATTAGCCTGTAATTCTCCTTCTTCGTATTGTCTTTATCTGTTTTTGCTACTAAGGTAATGCTGGCTTTATAGAAAGAGCTTAGAAGTGTTCTTTCCACTTGAATTTTTGGAATAGTCTGAGGAGGGTAGGTTATAGCTCCTTTTTTTTAATGTTTGGTAAAACTCTCCTGTGAAGCCATCTGGACTAGGGTTTTTGTTTGCTGAGAGTTTTTTTCTTTTTATTACCACTTCAATTTTCTCAGTAGTTATTGGCTTATTCAGATTTTCTGTTCCTTCTTGATTGAGTTTTGAAAGATTGTATGTTTCTAGGAATATGTTCATTTCATCTAGGTTGACCAGTGAAATAGAGTTGTTTATAGCATATATATTTTTTTACAATCCTTTGTATTTCTGTGCCATTGCTTGTTATTTCTTGGTTTTTATATCTAATTTTGTTTATTTGGGTACTCACTCTTTGCTTCTTGGTGAACCTGGCCAGAGGTTCATCAATCTTGTTTATCCTTTCAAAGAACCAGCTCTTAGTTCTATTGATCTTTGGTAATTTTTGTTTGTTTTGGCAGGAAGGGGATCTCTATGTCATTTATTTCTGCTCTGATCTTTATTATTTCTCTCCTTGAGCTTCTTGTTGCTCTCTTTCTAATTCTTTTTACTGTAGGGTTAGATCATTTAATACCAGTTTTTCTTTTCAATTTTGCTTTGTTTTTGAAGTAGGCCTGTAGTTCTATGAACTTCCCTCTCAAGACTGCTTTCACTGTGTCCCATAGTGTTTTTATTATTGTGTTTTCATTTCATTTGTTTACAAAATGCTTTTTATTGGTTCTTTGACCTCTTTGGTAATCCATCCATTGTTTAATAGCATTCTACTTTGCCTCGAATTGCTTTATTTTTTAAAAAATTGTTTTTATAATAGCTGATTTCTAATTTTATGTCACTGTGATATGAGAAAATGTTTAATATGATTTCAATATTCTTTTTAAAAAATAAATTTTATTGATTTTTTACAGAGAGGAAGGGAGAGAGAGAGAGAGCCAGAAACATTGATAAGAGAGAAACATCAATCAGCTGCCTCCTGCACACCCCCTCCAGGGGATGTGCTTGCAACCAAGATACATGCCCTTGACTGGAATTGAACCTGGGACCCTTGAGTCCACTGATCCAAATCAGTTAGGGCTGATTTCAATATTCTTGAATTGGTAGAGATTTAACGCCATAATATGTGGTCTATCTCTGAAAATGACCTGTGCACATGAGAAGAATGTATATTCTGTAGCTTAGAGGCGAAATGTTCTGAAGATGTCAATTCCATCTGATCTAGTGAGTCATTTAGGATGGCTGTTTCTTTGTTGATTTTTTTTTATCTAGAAGATTTATCCAGTGATATCAATGGGCTCTTAATGTCCTCTATTATGATTTCATTGCTGTTAATCTCTCCCTTGATATCTTTCAAAAGTTTTTTTAATATATTTCGGTGCTCTTGTATTGGGTGTATATATGTTTACCAGTTATATCCTCTTGTTGAATCGATCCCTTTAGTATTATGAAGTGGCCTCCCTTATATCTTGTTATAGCCTTCACTTTGAGATCAATTTTATCAGATATAAGAATTGCAGCCCCATCTTTTTTTTTTCATTTCCATTTGCTTGAAAAAATGTTTTCCATCCCTTCACTTTCAGTCTGTGTGGATCCTTTGTTCTGAGATGCATCTCTTGTAGACAGCATAGATTTGGGTCATGTTTTCTTATTCTATCAGCTAGCCTGTGTCTTTTGATTGGAATATTTAATCCATTTACATCTAAGGATATTATTTATAGGTACTTGTTTGTTGCCATTTTTATTCTTTATGTCTATATTCCTTCTTTGCTTTCTATTTCTTCTTTTTACAACAGTCCCTTTAGCATTTCTTGCATTGCTGGCTTGGTGTTAATAAATACTCTTAGCCATTGTGTCTGGGAAGCTCCTGATTTCACCTTCAATTTTGATTGGTAGCCTTACTGAATAAAGCAGTGGTTGGCAAACTCATTAGTCAACAGAGCCGCAGTTTGCCGACCATTGGTATAGAGTATTCTTGGATTCAGTCCTTTGATTTGCATCTTATATCTGATAAAATTGATTTCAAAGTGAAGGCTATAACAAGAGATAAGGAAGGCCACTTTGTATACTTCAATCTATTTCCTTCTGGCCTGATGTTTTCCTTTGAAAAATCATTTGCTAGTCTAATGGGAGAGCCCTTGTTAGGTAACTTACTGTCTCTCTCTAACAGCCTCAAGATTCTCTCTTTGTCATTAACATTTGCCATTGTACTTATGACATGTCTTGGTGTGGGTCTTTGGGGGTTCACCTTATTTGGGACTCTCTGTGCTAGTATGACTTTTTTATTCCCCATGTCAAGGAACTTTTCTGTCATTATTGCTTCAGGTAAGTTTTCTATGCCTTGATCCTCCTCTTGACCTTCTGTCATCCTATTATGCAGATCTTGCTTTATTTCATGTTGTCCCAAAAACTCCCTTAAACTCTCCTCCTGATTTTTAATTTTTTCCCAATTTCTGTTCAGATTGGGTGGGTTTTTTTTATCCTGTCTTCTAACTCTCTGATTCAATCTTTAGTTTCTTCTTATCTAGTATTGAAACATTCCATTGTTTTCTTTATTACAGGTATATAATTCTTCATTTTCTCTTGATTCTTACACATGTTAGTGAATTTCTAATTTAGATCGTTGAGTATCTTTATAACCATTACTCTAAATTCTTTCTCTGACATATTATTTGTCTCCCTTTCATTTATTTCCTTTTCTTATGGTGCCTCCTTTTCTTGCTTTTGGGGATATTTTCTTTGTCTGCCCATTTTTGCTTTCTCTTTCTGGCCCTGAGCACCTTCCTTTGGGTCTGGGAGGTTGAAGCCCCTATCAGTTCAATGGTCTGGAAATAATTAGCCCAGAAGTTTGGCTTGTGTTGAGTCTCACTCCTTTATTGCCTCTGCTTTGAGTTGTATCCCCTTCTCCCATGGATCTGGTTCCTCAGTTCCAGATGCTTATAGTGGCAGGGGTATGTGCACAGTTGCTCTGTTGGTGCAACTCTATGGAGGACCCAGAGTCCTCTGGCATGAAATTTGCTGTACACCCCCGGCACCTATGGCAGGATGGTGCCCTAGATCCTTCTAGCAGTGCATTTGCTGTGCAGTTCTGTTGACCATGGTGGGAGGCACCAAGTTGCCCCAGCAGTACTCTCCTGTGTCTCTGAGTGGGGTAAGAACTGGGATGCCTTGGTTCACCCTGGAAGGACTGTCTCAGGGGCAGGGTAAAGCAGACACTGCATTGCTCTAGGTTGCAAAGCATAATTCTCCTGTGGCCTAGAGTGAGGCACATTCTGGGTTGTTCCAGGCTGCCCAAACAGGCTTTCCTGTGACCCAGAGTGGGGTGCACGTCGGGTGGCTCTGGGTCACCACAGAAGCTCTCTCTTGGGGTTTGGAGTGGAGTGGACACTGTGTTGCTCAGGGTTGAAAACTCAGCACTCTCCTATGGCTCTGAGTAGGGTACTTGCTGGGTTGCTCTGGGTCACCCTAGCAGTAAATCCCAGGGTTGGAGTGGAGTGGGTGCCAGTTGCTCTGGGTTGCAAAGTCAGTGCTCTCCTGTGGTCGGGAATGGGGGCACACTGGGTTTCTCTTGTTTCCTCAGCAGCACATCCCAGATTTGGGGATGGTGCAGGCTCCACCTCAGACCAGTAGCAAATTCTGAGGCCCAGAGAATAAATATGGAATGGGGGTCTACCTGGCTTGCACTCCTAGCAGGGTCCTTGAATCTGGGATCCTAGGACACTTGGTCCCAGAAGGCTGGCTAGGAGGTGCAGTGTGGGAGGTCTCTCTGGCAAGTACTCACTGCAGACATCTTGGAGCCTGTGTGACTTACTCCTGGGACACAGTAATGGTCCCATGCAGATTATGGATGGCTAGTGACTCCCTGCACAGGTCTGGGGTGGTGTTCAAGGCCAGTCTGGTTGTTGGTGTGGCTGCACTCCTGGCCTGTGATGCTCCCCTCTACAAAATTGTGTGGGCTCCTTACCAAAGCCGCTCCCAGCCTGGGAGTGCCTGCAGAAGTCACAGGGGCTTTCTGTCCAGACAAGTCCAGTCTGCCAGTCCCTGAGACTCCTGCAAGCTCTAACTGTCTCTCATTCACTCACACACATACCTCACATGTCCACACACTCCTCTCTCACTCCTTTACTCATTCACACTCTCTCCCTCTCTGTTTTCCTGCCAGCCACCATGTTCTCTCCTCTCTCTTTTTTGCTTGATACATCTGGTTAAAGATTTGTGAATCTTGTTTATCTATTCAAAGAACCAGTTCCTGGTTTTATTGGTCTTTTGTATTATTTTTCTAGACTCTATTTAATTTACTTATGCTGTGATTTGTATTCTTTTATTTGATTTACTTTGGATTTTGAGTTCTTTATCTAGTTCCTTTAGATGTAAATTTAGATAATTTGAGATTTTTCTTATTTCTTAAGATAGACTCATAACGCTATGAATTTCACTCTTAGATGTGAATTTACTGAGTCACAAAGATTTTGGGTTGTTGCATTTTCTTTTGTTTTTATTTCAAGTTTTCTGTTGATATCTTCCTTGATCTCATTGTTAACCCATTCATTGTTTGGTAACATGTTATTTAGCCTCCATGATTTTTTTCTTTGTTCACTGTGTGTGTGTGTGTGTAATTGATTGTATTTTTATACCATTGCTATCACTGAAGATGCTTGATTTGTTTTCAGTCTTCTTAAATTTATTGAGGTTTGTTTATGTCCTTACGTGTGTTCTATTCTAGAAAATGTTCCATGTGCATTTGAATGTCTATTCTGCTGCTTTGGGGTGAAATGTTTTAAAATACCAATTGATCCATCTGGTCTACTGTGTCATTTAAGGCCAGTGTCCTTGTTGATTTTCTGTCTAAAATATCTATCCATTGATGTCAATGAGGTATTAACATCCTCTATGATTACTGTATTACTGTCAGTCTCTTCCCATGTTGACCAAAAGATTGACTTGATATATTTTGCTGCTCCTACATTGGGTACATAAATGTTTACAAGGGTTATTTCTTCTTGGTCAATTGATTCATTTATCAATACATGGCATCCTCCTTTGTCACTTACAATAGCCTTTGTTTTAACATCTGTTTTATCTGATATAACTATTATTACCAAAGCTTTTATTTCTATTAGCATAAAATATATTTTTCTACCTTTCACTTTAAGTTTGTTTGTGTGTCTTTCATGCTGGGGTAGGTCTCTGGTGGACAGGCTATATATGGGTATTGTTTTCTTATCCATTTATGTAACCTATATGTTGTGATTGGAGCATTCGAGCCACTTACATTTAAAGTGATTATCGAGTGGTAAAAGTGGGCATCCCTGTCTTGTTCCTGTTCTTAAGTGAAATGGTTTTAGTTTTTCCTATTGTGTATGATGTTGGCTATAGGTTTGATGTATAAGGCTTTTATTATGTTGAGGTATGATCGCTCTATGCCCACTGTGCTGAGGGTTTTTTTTTTTTATCAAAGAAGGGTATTGGATTTTGTCAAATGATTTTTCTTCATCAATTGATATGTCTATGTAATTTTTGTCTCTCAATTTGTTTATGTGATGTATTAGATTTATTGATTTGCAGATACTGTAACATCCTTGCATCCCTGAGATAAATCCTACTTGGTCATGGTGTATGATCTTTCTGATGTAATGCTGGATCTTATCTGCTAGAATTTTGGTGAGGATTTTGGCATCTATGTTCATGAGAGATATTGTCTTGTAATTATCTTTCACAGGATCATTGGTTAACAGGATCATATAGGTTTTAAGTGTATGGAATTTCCTCAAAAAAAAAAAAAAACCTAAAAATAGAACTCCCATTTGGCCCAATGATCTCACTTCTGGGAATATATTCCAAGAAACTAGAAAAACTAATCAGAAAGGATATATGTACCACTTTTTCATAACAGCACAATTTACCATAGCTAAGATTTGGAAACAGCCTAAGTGCCCATCAGGAGATGAGTGGATTAAAAACTGTGGTACATCTACACAATGGAATACTAGACTGCTATAAAACGGAAGGAACTCCTACCATTTGCCACAGCATGGATGGAACTTGAGAGCATTATGCTAAGTGAAATAAGTCAGTTGGAGAAAAATAAATATCACATGATCTCACTCATTTGTGGAATATAGTGAACAACATAAACTGATGAACAAAAACAGATACAAGGACAGGGAAACATTGATCAGATGCTCAAACCTCAGAGGGAAGGCAGGAAAGGGTGGAGGAAAGAGTGAGAGATCACCTAAACACTTGTATGCATGCATATAAGCATAATCAATGGACACAGTGAACAGGAGGGTGAGGGCAAGGATGGGGGGTGTGGCAGAGCAGTGTGGGGGATAGGGACACATATGTAATACCTTATTCAGTAAAGAAAATAAAAATAAATAATAAATAAAGTGATTATTGACATATGTGTACTTACTGCCATTTTAATCTTCATAACTCTGTTCCTCTTGTTTTTTGTTTATTTTGTTTTCTTCCTCTTAAAGCATACCCTGTAACATTTCTTTTAATACTGTTTTGGTATTTATAAAGTCCTTTTTCTTGTCTGGGAAACTGTTTACTTTTTCCTTCAATTTTAAAGAGCCTTGATGATGAGTAGGCTAGTTTTGACTGTAGGTGTTTGCTTTATCTCAGTTTGAATATTTAATGCCATTCCCTTCTGGCATGAAATATTTCTGGAGAGAAATCCATTGATAGTCTTATGAGAGCTCCTTTGAAACTAACTTACTGTGTTTCTATTGTTGCTTTCAGATTCTCTCTGTGTCTTTAATCTTTGTCATTTTAATAAGAATGTGTTGGTGTGGGCCTCTTTTGGGTACATCTTGTTTGGGACTATTAGTGCTTCCTGTACTTGTGAGTTATTTTTCTTCACCAGATTAGGGAAGTTTTCTGTCATTATTTATTCAGACAAGTGCTCAATCTCTTGCTTTTTCTATTTTCATTCTGGTACCCTTATGATGAAGATGTTGTCAAGCTTAATGTTGTTCCAGAGGTCCCTTAGACTATCCTAATTTTTCAATTCTCTTTTCTTTTTGTTTCTCTGATTGTGTGATTTCTGCTTCCTTGTCTTCCAAATCACTGATACAATTCTCTGTTTCATCTAACATATTGTTGATTCCTTCTAGTGTATTTTTCATTTCTGACTGGTTCTTTTTTACAGTCTTTATGTCTTCCTTTAAGATTACAATTTATTTTCTTTAATATATGTTTATTGACTTCAGAGAGGAAGGGAGAGAGATATAGAGTGATAGAAACATCAATGATGAAAGAGAATTATTGATTGGCTGCCTCTTGCACACCCTACACTGGGAATTGGACGTGCAACCCAACATGTGCCCTGATCCAGAATTGAACCATGACCTCCTGGTCAATGTTCTACCACTGAGCCATGCTGGCCAGGCTCTTTTTTAAGTTCTCACTGAGTTCATCCATTCTTTAAGTTCCCTAAGTCCTTATAGCATTCTTGGCCCCTTTTCATTTAGTCATTTTTTTTCCTTGGGATTTCTCTTACTCTTTCATTTAGGGCATTTTACTTCATCTCCCCCTTTTGGCTGCCTCACTGTATCTGTGTATGCATATTAGGTAGATCTGCTATGTCTCCAAGTCTTGTATGGTAGTGTTATATATTAGTAAGTGTCCTCTGGGATTAGTAGCACAGTTTCCATTATCACTTCAAGAAGATGCTCCAGGAATGTGTGGATTATTTTAGCCTTGCTGTATTTGATTCTTGATTGGTGTTGGCCCCTCAGTGAGTGAGGTCAACTCTCAGGTTGTCTTATTGTGAGGATTAATCACAACCATAGAATATGAGCTCAGTTGTGGATGCTAATTGCATGAAGTGGAATTTACTCCACCAGGGTCTGGTCCCTGCCAAGATCTACTTTTAATGTGCCTCTTGTAGAACTAATTGGGTTATTCTATGATATGGTAAGAGCAGGTGTGTTGTTTCTGGGGCCTGTTGGGACACACTGTGTTACAGGTCAATGTCATATGCTATCTGTGACTGTCCCTAAGCTACATTTTTAAAATTATTATTAAATTTATTGGGGTGACATTGGTTAACAGGATCATATAGGTTTTAAGTGTATATTTCTATAATATATCTGTATGTTGCATATTGAATTGTGTGCCCACCATCCAACATCAAATCATATTCCACCACCATATATTTGGCCCTCTTTACCCTTTACTAACCCCCACACGCCCTTCTTTCTGGTAACCATCATACCATTTTCTACCTGTGTCTATAAGTTTCAGTTTTAGGTCCCACATATGAAGGAAATCATATGGTTCTTTGCTTTTACTGACTGACTTATTTTGTTTAGAATAATATCTCAAGGTCCATCCATGTTGCCACAAATGGCAGTATTTCATCTTATAGCCGAGAAATATTCCATTGTATATATGTACCACATCTTCATTCAATCATCTATTGAAGGATACTGCAATGAACATAGGGGTGCATATCTTTACAAATACATATTTTCTAGATGTCTTTTTGTTATATATACAGAAGAGGGATTGCTGGGTCACATGGTATCTCTGTTCTCATTTTTTCAACCACTGACATACTGTTTTCCTTGGTGGTTGTTTCAGATTACATTCTGACCAGTAGTGGATAAGGGTTCCTTTTTCTCCACAATCTCTCCAACACTTAGTACCTGTCTTGTTAATAGTAGCCATTTTAAAAGGTGTGAGGTGGTACCCCATTGTAGTTGTGATTTACATTTTCCTAATAGCTAGTGATGTTGAACATATTTTCATGTATCTAGTGGACATTTGTTTGTCTTCATGGGAGAGGTGTCTGTGCAGGTTCTCTGCCAGTTTTTCAGTTGGATTGTTTGTTTGCTTGATATTGAGTTGTATGGGTTTTTTTTTAATATTTTGACTATTAACCTTTTTTAAGAGCTGTTGTTTGCAAATATCTTCTCTCAGTTGGTTGGTTGACTTTTTGTTTTGTTGTTGGTTTCTTTTCCTGTGCAGAAGCTTTTTAATTTGATATAATCCCATTCATTTCTGTTGGCATTTATTTCCCTTGTCTTTGGGGTCAAATTCATAAAATGTTCTTTATGATAAAGGTCTCAAAGATTTTATCCTACATTTTTTCTAAAACTTTTGTAGGTTTATATTTTAAATTTAAGTCTGTGATCCATTTTGAGTTAAATTTTTTATTATAAAAATTTTATAATTTTTATAAAGTGTGAAACTTAGGTTTAGGTTTATATTTTGGATATTTAGTTGTTCCAACACCATTTACTAGAAAAGCTATCTTTTCTCCATTGAATTGCTTTGCACATTTGTCAAAAATCAATTTGGAATATTTTGGGGATCTCTATTGTGTTCCATTGATATGCTTCTATCCTTCCACAAATAGCATGCAGTGTTGATTACTATTGTCTGTAGGCTGACCCCTTACAGATGTCCATGTCCTACCCTGTGACTATGTTACCTTACATTATAAAAGGGGCTTTGAGGATTGATTAAATTAAGGATCTTGGTATGGGGATATTATCCTGGATTATCCAGGTAACAGGATAATCAGAGTTGGAGGGAAGGAATTTGGTGATGGAAGCATCAATGCAATTAACTGCCATTGTGATTACTCAATGACCATGAGCCAAGAAATATAGGTGGCCTCTATAAACTGGAAAAGGCAGAGAAATGGATTCTCCCCTAGAACATTTAAAATGAACTAACCTGGCTAAAACCTTGTCTATAACCCAATGAGATTGATTTGTGTCTTCTAACCCAGAAAATGGAAAAGATAATTTTGTGTTGTTTAAAACCACTATATTATGGCCACTTGTTCCTGCAGAATCAGGAAACTTATATAAATTTTGAGTATGGGTAGACCAATTTTTCCAATTTTATCTTTGTTTTACAAAATTGTTTGACCTATTCTAGTTCTTTTTCCTTGACACATAAAATTTAGATTAATCTTATCTATAGCTATAACATTCTTGCTGGGATTTTGATAGCTATTTTATTAAACCTGTATATAAATTTAAGAAGAACTAGCATTTTTATAATTGTCAGTCTTCCAATCCAGAAATATAGTATATCTCTCCATTTATTTAGAGTTTATTTTATTTCTCCCATTGCTGTTATATAGGTTTTAGCATATATATCTTATACTACTGGAAATAAAATCCTTTATCCCTTAACCAAAAGTCTCATATATTATTCCAGCATCCACATACTTATAGGGAGCTAATTTGTTAGCTTTCAAGTAGAAGTCAAATGACTTATCCAAATTACATATATTCAAGGTGTACTGATCATTGTCATTACTATTCTTTCTTCCTTTCTAATATACTTCTTTATTCCTTATTTTTATCTTCTTGGTGTAATACCTAGTCTCACAGTTATAAAAATAATGCAGGGGGTGAGGGTCCGTGACCCACCTCTGTTGACCTCCAAGTTCTCTCTTGATGGTCCCTCTGTGACTGTGCCTTCTTAGGTTGTTCTTTCCTTGAGCAATCTTACCCATCTTTGGCTAACCAGTCATCCTCTGGGGCCAAGCAGGATGTTGTGAGGTTCACTTCTGTCTCCTTATTAGCTTATGCCCCCATGGCCTCCAAGCCCAGCATCTGCCTTGGGATACCCTTGCCTGATGGCGGGTACCCAACACTTATCATATATCTTGAGTCCACTCCATCTTGAAGGGGAGAGTGGCCTCCTCTAGGAACTAACTATCACCACCCAGACTGGCCTTGGATACTTCCTACCACCCTGTAGACACACTAGCCAAAGTCCTGCTGCCTCATCCACAGAACTACAGACCCTAGGACATCCACCTCCAAGGGTGCATAGATGCTGAAGCAGGAAGTGGGACTTCCACCTCTCTTGCTGCAAACCTCTGGACACAGTGGTCACACTGATCCAGTGCACAGGCCCCCTGAACATCTTTGTGAGTTACTGAAGACTCGCCTCCCCAGACAAGATCACATTGTTTCAGCCACAGACTCAGAGATTCCCACATCCCCAGCTGCTGGCTCCTAAACTCCCTCGTGATTCAGAGAAGGAAATAATTTTGGCCAGAGTCCCACTGCCTCAGCTGCAGACTACCGGACAGACAACCCCCACCATCATGGGCTCCAGGAAACTCATAGTGAGTTGCAGAGTGATGCTACCCCAGAAAGACTCACACAATACTGAACAAAGTCACAGTACCTGAGTCTTAGGCCTCAAGACCTCTTCTTCCCAGGCTATGGACTCTGGGAACTCACAATGAATACATAATAGTGAGAACTCAGGCAACCCTTTTCAGAAAAGCCAGAACCATGATCACATCTAAAACAGCCTGCACAACAAAGCCGGGATGAGACACATTGCCAATCTGTGATGAGACTTCATCCACAAATAAGAAACTAACATCCAAGACCCAACTTCATCAAGAGAACCCAAATAGCTCAAGTAGGGGGCCCCACTAGATCACCAAGTCCAAAAGATCTGAGATGGCACCAATGTGTTCCAAAAATCACCTACGACATAGCAACACCCCCAAAAGAACCTGGGTAGCAAAGCAGTTAGATCTAAGACATAGAAACAATTAAAACATTACAGCAAAAAATGGGGAGACAAAATACATTCCCCAAAGGAAAGAAAAAGAGGAATTACCAAAAAAGGAATTAAATGAAATAGAGGCCAGTAACTTGTCAGAAAAAAAAATTCAGAGTAATGGTTATAAAGATGTTCAAACATCTGGATGACAAGTACACACAACTCAATGAGAATTATAAGAAGCTGAATGAGAATGTCACTAACATGAAAAGGAACCAAGAGGAAATTAATAATGACATAGTGCAATAAGAAACACAATGGAAGCCTTCAACAGTAGAGTAGAAGAGGCTGAGGACTACATCAGCAAATTATAAGACAAGGTAGAGAAAAACACAAACACAAAGGCAACTGGAAAGAAAATTTAAAGAGCTAGAGGAGAACCTAAGAGAACTTTGGGACAACACAAAATGAAACAACATCCACATAATAAGGGTGCCAGAAGAGAGGAAGTGAAACAAGGAATAGAATACCTGTTTGGAGAAATAATGACAGAAAACTTCCCTGATGTTGGCAAGAAAAAAAACACAAAAGTTCAAGAAGCATATACAGTCCCGAACAAGATGAACCCATAAAGACCAAAACGAAGACAGATCATAATTAAATTGGCAAAAATAAATGACAAAGTAAGAATCTTAAATGATGCAAGAGAGAGAGAGAGAGAGAGAGAGAGAGAGAGAGAGAGAGAGAGAGAGAGATAACTACAAGGGATCTCCTATTAGAATATCAACTAATTTCTCAACAGAAACACATCAAGCCAGAAGAAAATGGAATGAAATACACAAAGTGATTCAAAGCAAGGGACTGAATCCATGAATACTATACCAGCAAGACTATCATTCAAAATTGAAGGGGAAATCAGGTACTTTACAGACAAAAAAGGGCTAAGAGAGTTTATTAGCACCAGGCCAGTAATGCAAGAAATGCTAAAGGGACTACTGTATAGAGAAGAAATAGAAAAGGAAGAAAGAACAAAGTCATAAAGAATAAAAATGGTGACAAACAAGTACTTATTGATAATAACATTAAATGTAAATGTATTAGATGCTCTAATCAAAAGACATAGGGTAGCTGAATGGATAATAAAACATGACCAATATATGTGCTGACTATAAGAGACCCACCTCAAAACAAAAGATTCATACAGACTGATAGTGCAGGGATGGAAAAGGGTTTCTCAGGCAAATGGAAATGAGAAAAAGCTGGAGCAGCAGTACTTATATCTGACAAAATAGACCTAAAAGTAAAGGCCATAACAAGAGATAAGGGGGGCTACTTCATAATATTAAAGGGAGCAATTCAACAAGAGGATATACCTCTGGTAAACACATATGTACCAAATACAGGAGCACGCAAATACATGAAAAATGTTCCGGAAGATATCAAGGGAGAGATAGACAGCAATACAATCATAGTAGAGGACTTTAATATCTCATTGACACCACTGGATAAATTCTCTAAACAAAAAATCAGCAAAGAAACAGAAATCCTAAATGACTTACTAGATCAGATGGACTTAATTGACATCTTCAGAATATTTCACCCCTTTCCAGGTCTTCTGTCTAAGGGTTTTACATATTGTGATTTGCTCTTTCTTATGGGAGAAGGCCTGAACTTATCCCACTGAGCCTGTGACTAGGTGGATAAGGCTCCTTAATTCAGGGATCAGGGGAGGTAATCGAAAACATTTGAGGTCTCACAGTTTTGTAGCTGATACATTGATCTATTTGACTTTGTTTCAGTTTCTTTCAGATTAGCAAGAAGAAAATGGGTATTAATGATTGTTCTCACAAAACCAAACAGAAGAATGAGTAAATTTTTCAGACGGCTGATAATAAAGAAAATTGACACTAACCTCATGAAGAGGCTCAAATTTTACTATCTTCCTTTTTTTTTCTTTTTTTCTATAGTGGTCATCACAAAGATATGCTACTTAGTCCAGTGCTTCTCAAAGTACCTATAATTTAAGACCAGTATGTCTTTATTTTATTTTTCTTTTGATATAATAATCTTTATTGTTCAGATTGTTATAATTGTTCCTCTTTTTCACCTCATAGTTCCCCTCTACCCGGCTCCCACCCCACTCTCTGCCTATATCTCCTCCCCATTGTCCTCATTCATAGGTGTATGATTTTTATCCAGTCTCTCCCCACAGGCCCCTCACCCCTTTTCCCCGAGAATTGTCAGTCCACCCCTTTCTATGCTCCTGATTTTATTATATTCACGAGTTTATTCTGTTCATCAGATTTTTTCATTCACTTGATTTTTAGATTCACTTGTTGATAGATATGTATTTGCTGTTCATAATTTTTATTTTTAACTTTTTCTTCTTCTTCCTCTTCTTAAAGAGTACCTTTCAGGATTTCAAATAATACTGGGTTGGCAGTGATGAACTCCTTTAGTTTTTCCTTATCTGTGAAGCTCTTTATCTGACCTTCAATTCTGAATGACAGCTTTGCTGGGTAGAGTAATCTTGGTTGTAGGTTCCTGCTATTCATCACTTTGAATATTTCTTGCCACTTCTGTCTGGCCTGCATAGTTTCTGTTGAGAAATCAGCTGACAATCCTATGGGTGTTCCCTTGTAGGCAATTAATTGTTTTTCTCTTGCTGCTTTTAACATTATCTCTTTTTTCTTTTGCTCTTGGCATTTTAATTGTGATGTGTCTTGGTGTGGTCCTCTTTGGATTCCTTTTTTGGGGGTTCTGTGTGCTTCCTGGACTTGTATGTCTATTTCTTTCACCAGGTGTGGGAAGTTTTTAGTCATTAATTCTTCAAATACGTTTTTTAGTATCTTGCTCTCTCTCTTCTTCTGGCACCCCCATAATTCTGATGTTGGTACACTTGAAGTTGTCCCAGAGGCTCCTTACACTATCTTCACATTTTTTTAAATTCTTTTTTCCTTTTGTTTTGCCAGTGGAGTTTTTTTTGTTTTTTTTTTGTTTGTTTGTTTTTTTGTTTGTTTTTTGCTTCTTTGTATTTCAAACTTTTGACTTAATTTTTGCGTTCCTCTAGTCTGCTTTTAGGTTTCTGTATAATATTTTTTTATTTCAGTCAGTGTACGTTTAATTTCTAGTTGGTCCTTTTTTATCTCCTCTTGGGCCTCACTAAATTTAACCCTTTTTTCTAGGAAATTCCTGAAAAACCTTATAACCATGGTTTTGAACTCTATATCCAGTTGTTTGTTTTCCTCCATTTCTTTTGTTTGGGATCTGTTTCTTTGTCTCCACATTTTCACTGCTTTCCTGAGTTGGTAGAGTATCTTTGTGTGCTAGGTGTCTTATATGGCCCAGTATCTCTGCCTCCCCAGTTACCTGAGGTGGACTCAGTTGGTGCATGCCTTGTGGATGGCGTGTACAGCTTTGTTGTAGTTAGGTCTTGATTATTGTTGGTATCACTGGGGGTAATTGACCTCCAAGCCAATTGGTTGTGAGGATCAGTTGTGTCTGCACTGGGAGAACTTCTGTGCTGGAGTCAGCCTGATGATACAAGACTTGCACAATTACAAAAGCCTCTGTGCTAGGCTTGAATGGTGTGGAGTCTCAGTGCTGAGCAGACAGCCTTGGCTTCCCTTCAGCCCTACCCTACATGGCTCCTGGATCTCAGTGTCCCTGGGTAATTGCTTCAGCCCTCTCTGTGCACACTTTCACTTATGCGCCTCTAGTTCTCTGCCTTTCACGGCACCCCTGAGTTTCTATGCACTCTGGAGGACCCGTATGGGTCTGGGTCTCCAGGGTCTTGTCCGAAACTACGGTTCAGTGCAGTTGGAACTGGATTTCAGTGCAGTTGGGAGGTTCTGTCTTCCTCCCACTAGAGGAGCAGCACAATCAGAAGTCATTCCTCTCTGTGCGCACTTGTATGTGCCTCCAGACCTTTGCCTTTTGTGGCTCCCCTAAGTTTCTGTGCACTCCTCCCTTTTCAAGACAGTCCAGACTCCCCCCATATGAGTCTCGCCTGGAACTGGTGTTCAGTGCAGTTGGGAGTTTCCGTCTCCCTCCTGCTAGAGGAAGCCAGCCAGGCACTCCACTGTCCATCCTCTCTATGCACGTGTCTCAGTACCTCAGCCTTTTGCAGCTCCTCTGAGTCTCTGTGAGCCTCTCTCTTTTCTTCTAGTTGTAGAATTTCTACTTGGCCAGCTTTCCTGTTGTTCTGGATGATGTCTGCTCTGTCTTTTAGTAGTAGTTTTGAAATTGTTGTGCAATGCAGCAGTTTAGCTGTTCACCTATGTTGCCATCTTGGTTTCTCCCAGTGTTTCTTTCTTAAAAAAAATCAATCTTCATGGACTGATGCTTTTTTAAAATGCTATAAGAATGAGTCTTTGAGGTATCAGTGCTCTTTGGTGTTGGAATCTTGTTGAAAGTCTACCTGTGTGTCCATACACCAACATGGCTTCAAATGGCTATATCCAACAAGAAACCCAAAGCTATGGGGCCTACCCCACACAGCCTAGGTAGGGTTATTCCCAGAAGAGCAATAATCCCTATGGAAAACAGAGTTATGGTAATTACAGCCAGTTAGGGGACACTCCAGTCTATGGCCAGAGTGCCTATGCTTTTTACGGATAGAGTAAGAACAACTATGACAATCAGCTCCCCAGGGATATGGCTTAACTTGTGGCTATGGCAGTGGCCAGAGTTCTCAGTTGTCTTCTGGGCAGCAGTGTACCCTGGCTATGGCCATCAGCCAGCACACAGCAGCACCTCAAGAAGCTATGATAGCCCAGACAGCATGGCTCAGTGGTTGATTGTCGACCTATGAACCAGGAGGTCATGGTTTGATTTCCAGTCAGGGCACATGCCTGGATTGTGGGCTTGATCCCCAGTGTGGGGTGTGTAGGAGGCAGCCAATCAATGATTCTCCCCCATCATTGATGTTTCTATTTCTCCCTCCCTCTCCTTTTCTCTCTGAAATCAATAATTTTTTTTTAAAAAAAAGAGAAGGTATGATATCAGTTATCAGAGCAACAACTATGGGCAGCCCAAGTGAAGGCTGTGGTCAGCAGTCTCTCTATGGTGGATAGCAGCTTAGCTATGTACAGCAGCAAAGCTCCTAGAATCCTCCTCAGGGATATGGACATCAGAAACATTATAACAGTTATAGTAGAGGTGGTGGAAGGGGTGGTGGAGGTTACTATAGCCAAGATCAGTCCTCCAAGAATGGTGGCAACAGTGACAGCAGGTATGGCAATCAGTATTAGAGTGGAGGTGGCTAGGGGCAAGGCCAACATGACTGTGGGGGACAAGGTCAGGGCAGTGGCAGTGGTTACAACTGCAACAGTAGTGACTATGAACCCAGAAGTAATAGAAGTGGCTATGGAGGTATAGGTGGCATGGGCAGAAGTGACTGTGGTGGCTTCAAAATATTTGTTGGCCTTCAAGATCAAAGATCACATCATGACTCTAAACAGGATAATTTAAACACCACCATCTTCATGCAAGGCCTGGGTGAGAATGTTACAATTGGGTCTGTGGCTGATTACTTCAAGCAGAATAGTATTAAGACAAACTGAACAGGACAACCCATGATTAACCTGTACATAGACAAGGAACTGGGCAAGCTGAAGGGAGAGCCAATAGTATCATTTGATGATCCACCTGGTGCTAAAGCAGCTATTGACTGGTTTGATGGTGAAGAATTATCTGGGAATCATATCAAGGTCTTATTTTCTATTTAGCAAGTGGATTTTAATTGGGTTGGTGGCAATAATCATGGAGGTCAGGGCGAGGAGGACCCATGGGCCATGGAGGTTATGTAGGTGGTGGCAGTGGCTGGGGAAGATTCGCAAGTAGAGGTGGTGGCAGTGGAGGATAGAAGCAAGCTGAGGACTGGAAATGTCCTTATCCTACATGTAAAAACATGAACTAATCTTGAAGAGATGAATGCAACTATGTAAATCCCCTAAACTAGATAGTCTAAGACAGGGACCAGGAGGCTCTCATATGGGGGATAGCTATGGAGATTATTGTTGTGGTGGCAGAGGAGGATATGATCAGGACAGCTACTGAAGGAGAGGTGGGGTCTTCAAAGGGATCAGGGTAGTGGGAACAGAGGTGGCTTTGGCCCTGGCAAGATGGACTCTAAAAGTGACCACATATGGGATCACAGGGAGAGGCCAAATTAGCCTGCCTCCTGAGATTCTGGAACATGTTTTTCCTTCTCCACTATTACTCTCATTCATATATATATATATATATATATATATATATATATATATATATATATATATATATATATATTAGCCTAAGTGACTAGCCAACCAGCCAATTAGCCAACCAGCAGTAGCTATGACATACACTGACCACCAAGAGACAAATGCTCAAGGCAGGAGCTGCTGAGCTGTGGTGATTTGGCAGAAGCAGTTCTCTGGTGATGTAACTTGAACCAGAGAGGAGGGAGCCCAATTCCAGGATGCATCACCTAAGAACTGCCCTCTTGAAATCCGGGACCCTCCAGGGGAATGTTGGAGAGCAGGTTTTGGCCTAATCCCTACAAGGCAGGCCTAGGGACCCCAACAGTGTATGAATCCACGCACTGAACCTCTAGTTATTTTATAACTTTCCAATCCCCGATCACACACAGGTATTTTGTGTCTGACTCTAATTGTAACCAATCTCCGATTCCCATTTAAAAAAACAAAACAACGTTGTTTTATCGTGCGGCTGCTGCTTCTTGGACAGAGAAGCATCAATCAGCCTGGCATATCTCAGAGGGAAGGTAGGGGAGGGTGGAGGTAAGGAGATGAGATCAACCAAAGGACTTGTATGCATGCATATAAGCCTAACCAATGGACACAGACACCAGGGGGGGTGAGGGCATGAGTAGGGGGTGGGAGGGCAATGGGGGGACAAGGACATATATGTAATACCTTAATCAATAAAGAAAAAAAACAAAATAAAAACATTGTTTTAGTTAAAATAATAAAATAAAATACTATAAGGATGAATTACTATAAAATGATATTGACTAAAAATCAAACACATCCAAAATACAAGTCCCTTTTTTTAATAATTAGGTTCAACTTTAAAAAAAAATACTCTGTTACATTGCTATAAATGTCTGTGAAGTCTCAATTTCTGACTTATATCATCACAGGCCATTAAAATACAGTTCACAGAGCAGCACTGGTCTGCAGCCCATACGTTTTTAGTCCACTTTGATCTAGTCCACTTCGGTTCACATAATCCTTATCACCCTCCTTTTAAAATGATACATAGAGTAGTATAGTGGTTAAGAGTGCAGGGTCTAATAATACTTTCAATTCCTAGTGACAGAGTGGTGGAGTCAGTATTAATACCTTTCACATAGGGTTGATAAGAGAATTAAATGGGAATTTATTTAAACATTTAACTGTGTAGAGCCTCTTATAAGTGTTCAATAAATATTATTCTCTACCAATATCCATGTTGGATGGTAGACTTCTGCTTAATGTTTTGGAAGAAGCCTAAAGAAGTATAAATATTTACACAATTCATTCTTTGAATGAGTCTAAATCAGTTATCGTTTAATAATTGTCCAAGTGGATATTTTTGTTTTCTTTTGCCCAGAGGCTGACAAAATCAGTGCAAGTGAACCAAGGGGCTTGAATATTGGATCTCAAGGCTACACTGATTCATCCTTGAAATGAAAATGTTGTAAAGAGTGAGATGCTCAGTCTCTCTGACTTGTCTGTTCAACTCTGCTTTATTCCCATGGCCTTCAGGCTAATGGCTTCTGCTGAGTCTTGTGTATAGACATGCTAACCATTAGAGGAATTCTACTTTTGACTTGAGGAGATAAGGGAAGTATGTATTATCTACTAAAGACTTGCATGATTCTCTTGACCTGGCTCACATCAATGAACACAATCTTTCTCAGACCCTTGTTTTTGTCTTTCAGTGTGTGTTTGTGTGTGTGTTGTTGTTGTTATTGTTGGTCTTAAAATTAATTTAAGACAAGTGCTTGTAAATATCGAGTGCTTTAAAATTCTCAGAAATATAGAAAATAAGTGAAATGCTTTTCATAATCATGTGATCTGGGAAGATATATTAAAGCTGGTTTTGAATTTGGTTTGGTTAAATAGGTCATGTTATTTCCGTTGCAAAGTTGGTCAGCAAGAAAAAAATTGAAGTAAAATAAAAAGTTTCTTTTAAGTTTACAGTGTCTTTCTATTTCTCTTTGGTAAACTTGGAACTTAAAAGTTTTGTCAGATAAATTAAAGTGTAGGTACTTGTTGAATATCTGAGTCATTACCACATAAGGGTCCTGGGAAAGAAAATTTTATGTTAGTTCAAGCTTATTAAGTTAAAAATAAATTTAATCAAGTAAATGAATTTAAATATCAGATGTAAGCTGATGCAAAATTACAGTTAGGTTTTTCTCTTTCTGCTGAAAAGGACTATTGGTCTGCCACTGATACTGTAATATAGTCTTAATCAGATACTTGATTATTTAAGAAAACGGAATCTCCTCAAATATCCAACCCTTTTGATATATTTTGACAAACTTCTCCAAATTTAAATTATAGAGTCTTGACCTGTGAATAACTGAGATATTCAAGAAGGGCCCCTGGAACACCTCAAAAGATTTGTTTTCTCGCCCTACAAAAGAGAAATATTAAACAAATTAGGCTTGTTTTAGGGTGTTGAAATTACAGGAAAAACATTGTGAAATAAAAAATAGCTTTGAGACGAGAGAATCCAAGATGGCAGCATAGGTAAACACCTACACTGCTGCCTCGCACAACAATTTCAAAACTACAACTAAAAGAAAGAACGGACCTCATCCAGAACCACAGGAAAGCTGGCCAAGTATAAGTTCTACAACTAGAAGGAAAAAGAGGGGCTCACAGAGACCCAGAGGAGCTGCAAAAAGCTGAGGTACCAAGACGCGCACGCTGAGAGAGAGGGTGTTCCAGTACCTGGCTGGCTTTCTCTGGCGGGAGGGAAACGGAGACTCCCAACGGCATTGAACCCCTTATCCTACGACACTAAACCCCAGACCCAGCCGAACTCATACTGGGGGAGTTTGGACTGTGAAAAGGGAGAAGTGCATGGAAATTTAGGGGAGTCTTAAAAGATATGAGGGCTGTCGCGAACGCGCAAGGCGCTGCTCGGAGGACCGATTGCTGATTGTGCCGCTGGCTTTCGCAAGTGGGCGGGAGACAGACCCTCCCAACTGTGCCACTTCTGAGTCCACTGAGCCCCTGTTTCGGGCGAAACCCTGGAGATCTAGACTCCTGTGGTCCTGGCAGGCAGGGGAGCTGGAAAGGCAGCGGTCTAGAGGCACTGCAGGTGCACACACACAAGGACCGCTCCAGCCATTACCCAGTCACGTGAGACTCAGGGGCCGTGGAGGGCGGGGCCGACTGGAAGGCAAGGCGGTTCCTTAAGCCCTGAGACTCCACCCATCCCAAGCTCAACAGAGGCTTCTGAGGTTTTGCAAGTACAGAAGTTTCCCCGACATAGTGAAAATGCCAAGACAAGGGAAGGGATCACGAACAGAAGAAATGGAGGGGAAAAAAAACAACTGGATATAGAGTTCAGAACCATGTTTATAAGATTTTTCAAGATATGCTAGAAAAGATGGATAAGTTTATAAATTCCCAAGAAGAGATGCTAGAGATGATGCATAAATTTAGCGAGTCCCAAGAGGAGATGAAAAAGGACCAACTAGAGACACTGACTGAAATAAAAAATATTGTACAGAGTCCTAACAGCAGACTGGAGAAAGGCAAGAATCAAGTCAGAACTTTGAAATATAAAGGAGCAGAAAACACTCAAATAGAAAAGCAAGAAGATAAAAGAATCCAAAAATGTGAAGATAATGTAAGGAGACTCTGGGACAGCTTCAAGCGTATCAACATCAGAATTGTGGGGGTGCTGGAGGAAGAGAGAGAGCAAGATACTGAAAGCCTATTTAAAGAAATAATGACTGAAAACTTCCCACATCTGGTAAAAGAAATAGACTTACAAGTCCAGGAAGCACACAGAACCCCACATAAAAGGAATCCAAAGAGGACCACACCAAGACACATCATCATTAAAATACCAAGAGCAAAAGACAAAGAGAGAATATTAAAAGCAGCAAGAGAAAAACAGTTAATTACCTACAAGGGAGTACCCATAGGACTGTCAGCTGATTTCTCAACAGAAACGATGCAGGCCAGATGGGAGTGGCAAGAAATATTCAACGTGATGAATAGCAAGAACCTACAACCAAGAATAATCTATCCAGCAAAGCTAACATTCAGAATTGAAGGGCAGATAAAGAGCTTCACAGATAAGAAAAAGCTAAAGGAGTTCATCAACTCCCAACCAGTGTTATATGAAATGCTAAAAGGTACTCTTTTAGAAGAGGAAGAAGAATAAGGTAAAAGCCAAAAAATTATGAACAACAAATACATATCTATCAACAAGTGAATCTAAAAATTATGTGAATTAAAAATTTGATCAACAGAATAACTGGTGAATATAATAGAATCTGGAGCACAGAAAGGGAGTGGACTGATAATTCTCAGGGGGAATGGGGTGAGGGGTGTACAGGGAGAGACTGGACAAAAATCATACACCTGTGGATGAGATCAATGGGAGGGAGCTAAGGGCAGAGAGAGGGGTGGAAGCTGGGTGGAGGGGTGCTATGGAAGGAAAAAAAAAACAGAAACAAATGTAATAATCTGAATAATAAAGATTTAATTAAAAAATAGCTTTGAGCCTTCTTTATATTGTATTTACATAAGTATATGTTAAAAATGTTCCAGAAAAATATATGAAATTGATGGAAATCTGAGCTTTCCTGACATATTTGTGTGTCATCAAAATTGAGGGACACGCTAAAATGACTGAACCTGAGTATCAGAGTGTGACACATGTGGATGAAGTCCATTCTGTTTTTGCAAAAATGGCCCCTCATTGCCAGACTTTTGCCATCCTAATGTTCTTGTAAAATGGCAACAGTCTGTTCCTGAATCAGAGACATTAAGGTGGGTAAACAATAACTTTAAATTAAATATAGTCAGGGCTATGGAAAACCCAAGACAGCTGTTTGTTTTTTTCCTAACTCCCTGGCATTTTCTCCGTTGTTTTTGTTGTTTGCTTTTTTTTTCTCTTAATTTTTTATTGTGTTACATGTATACATATCTTCCCATTGCCCCCCCCTCAGGTATATCCTAACCCCCCAGTGTCTTATGTTCCTTGGTTATGCTTATATGCATGCATACAGGTCCTTTGGTTGATCTCTTATCTACATTTAAGCTGTACTTCACTCAACTGCCACTTAGTTTAGGTTATCAATATGTTCTTATTTTTGTGTGTATGCTTTCTATTTAAATTGAAGCTTTCTCCTGCCACAACTCTGATTCCTAGAAAATGTGTTTCCCACTTGGGGTTTACTTTCCACAATCTCTAGTGATTGGAACACCCACTTCACTGAGAAAAATCATATGAGCCTTGATAAACAGCCTTGCAAACTTCTTGTAATTGTCATTTATCCTATTGCCCTCAATTATCAGTCAAAGTCCAGAGAATAAATGGAAAAATTGAATTTAAGCAGAGCAAGTTTATACAGGACTGATGAAAATGGTTAAAAATTTTATGATTTTTTTTTTGTTTGACGTTGCTGATTTTCTAATCTTTTTGTTATCCAGATAAAAAGAAACTTGTTTACCAATGACTCAGCAATTTGGTAAATTACACATCTGTAAGCAGAATTAAAACATTTATTTTTTTTCTCCCTACTTGATCTCTCCAAAATCCAGTAATAAGTATTTTTATGACAATGTGATTGTTTGCATAAGTTAAATAAGAATCTGTTAAACTGGTTTATTACCAAGACTTTGACTGGAATGTCATGTTTGGAGAGACATGCATATACTTGGATATAACCAGAAGCCTTTGGGGAGTTAAGATTTACTTTGGAAACCAATAAAGGCCCCTTCAAGAAGACAGCCTGATATCTTGTTTACATGGTACACATCGGAGTTTACAGGTCAGCATCAAAGGTTGCTTCCTAGGAGATGCATAGAAAGAACCTCAGCATATATTGGGAACCTTGAGAAGAGAAGAATTCGCCCAAATCTATAGGTGTTTCAAGAAAAGTCTGATGGAAAGTATGTAATTTAGCTTCTCAGCCTTGAGAGACTATTTAAAGCTCAATCTTAATACGCCTTAGGAAAATTCTAGCAAAGCAGATTTAAAGGTGCCCATGTGGTTAATTACTATTTTTTTTTTTGCTGAATATATACAAACAATCAGGCCAATTTTATTGAAAGTAGATTTATTTTGCAGAAAAATTAGTCTTAATTTGGCTATCTTTGGTAAAAATGGGGGTGATTATAGACAGAAAAGTGTATTTCACATTTTATCTTAGCCAAAAGGCCAAGAAGTGATGAAAGGTATATTTCAATACACAGTATAATACTTTGGATGGACATTAGATTCTAGTTTTAACCATTATCTTTGAGTTTTGTTTTGTTTTACATTATATAAACTTCAGAGAAATTGATACAAGAGCTCATCCTAATATATAAAAACCCAGGGTCCATAACAACTGACTGAAGGCTCAACCAAACACCAGAAGTCAGTCCTGCAATCAGTGCTAGATTGCCATGGTGACCCAGCACTGACTGCCACCACCGGTGCAGGCAGCGTGACCCAGCAGTGACTACTGAGGGGGCTGTGGATCAGCCCCAGAAAGAGGCCCAAAGAGAGAAACAGCATCTGATCTGCAGTCTCCATGGCAGCTGTTGATCAGCCATTGCCTCTCTCTTTCTCTCCAGGCTTCACCAGCAGCCTCACCTCTGTTTCTTTTCTGGCTTCCACAGGGGCTGCTGATCAGTCCCATCTCTGATCAGGCCTGGAGATAGGCCCAGAGACGCTGACTGGCATAGAAACCAACCAATCAGAACTAAATCTGGGTGAACTGTTAGGAGCAAATGGCTGCCTAGGAGGTGGAGCTTTTGACGCTGACAGGCATAGAAACTGGTCAATTAGAACCAAATTGGCCTGCAGGGGAGGGAAGTTGGGGGCAAGATCAGTCCTGCAGGAAAGGGCAGTTAGGGGTGATCAGGCAGGCAGGCAGGCAGGTGAACAGTTAGGAGCCAGCAGTCCCAGATTGCAAGAGGGATATACGACTGCCAGTTTAGGCCCAATCCCACAGTTGGACATACCCTGATTGAAGAGTGCAGCCTGGCTGAGGGACCCTCCCTACCCCGTGCATGAATTTCATGCACCGGGCCACTAGTACTTAAATAATCTCAGTGATTGATGCTGTATAAGCTACACAGAAAGTTTACCTGGGCCCCAGATGCAAACCAAATCTTAAGGAATTTAACCCATATAGTCAGCCATTTGGCCTGTTCTACTGTTCAAGCTCTAATATGCCAACAAACCACCTTAGAGTCCTTGTGTTGAATCCCTAGACCAAGCATGTCAAACTTGCGGCCCCCAGGCTGCATGTAGCCCACAACAAATACTCATTAATGACTACTCATGTGTTTCAGCCCTTTCTATTTAGCATGTCTCTATCAAAATAAACCTATGTTTCTATGAAAATTGAAGCTTTTCGGGTTTTTTTGCTGCCCACACAAACTTAAACCTTGTTTATTTGGCCCATGTTACCCTTTGAGTATTATATACTTGCCCTAGACAATAGGATTGCTTTAGATTACTTGTAGAGTAAACAAGGACGTGTTTGTATGGTGGCCAACTTATCCTTATTTGGGTCCTGGGGTACATATGACAAAAGTTACTCTTTATTCTTTGTTTAAAATGAACACCCAGTATGCCCCCTTTAAGTCTCAGGGACCATCGTGGAAGAGGTAGGTGTGTGAGATTGTAAGAGTCAAATAAGAAGGGAACAATGGGCAGAGAAATCTGACTTCATATTAAAAGCTATTACTCCCTCTTAAATAAACCTGGACCTGGTTACCCAACTTCCCTCAAGATTGAGGAATATCCCTAGCCAGTAGAGCCAAGCCTTTTTTGTTTGTCTTCCAGGTCTGGATGCAACTTCTGGCAAACATGAGGGGGTGCTTTCTTTGGGAAAATGACCTGTGCTTTTCACAATCATTCTAGTGACCCAGTACATGGATTTGTGCACAGTGAAAGGAAATTAATTAGAAGGTGGCTGGTGGGGCAGGACTGGGCAAGAGGGGCTGGACATGCCCTGAAGCCAACCTCTCTTGGTCCCTCCTGGCTGGCCACACCTGTGGTGGCGCTGTGGCTGGAAGATCATCTGTGGAGTAAGCAAGGTCCTTTCAGCAGGTGGGGTCCCTCTGCTTAGCCTTCAGGGATTTGGCTGAAACTGGCTCTCCAACATCCCCCGAGGGGTCCCGGAGTGCAAGAGGGCACTTTGCAAAGTTGGAACACAAACGTTAGTGTGCAGTAAACCAGATTCAGGGCTGACAGTGCCCCACCAACAACATAACCCATGGCCAAAGGTGGAATTGTGCAGCTCCATGAGCAATCAGGCTCCCTCTTCTCTGATTTCAGCGTGCATCACCTGAGAACTGCCACTGTCAAGTCACTGCAGCTCAGCAGCTCCTGTGTTGAGCATCTGTCCCCTGGTGGTCAGTGTGTGTCTTAGTGACTGGTTGAATGGTCAGACACTTAGCATATTAGCCTTTTATATATATATATAGATGATCTGGGATAATGGAAGCATATATTGTTTGTCAAAGATTTATAAGAGCCAAGACCGGTTTGGCTCAGTGGATAGAGTGTTGGCCTGCGGACTGAAGGGTCCCAGGTTTGATTCTGGTCAAGGGCATGTACCTTGCTTGCAGGCACATCTCCAGTGGGGGGCGTGCAGGAGGCGGCTGATCGATGTCTCTCTCTCATCAATGTTTCTGACTTTCTAGCCCTCTCCCTTCCTCTCTGTAAAAAATCAATAAAAAAAGATTTGTAAGAATCTTATGATGGGACTCATATCAGGTAGAACCATCTTATTTGGACACCTGCTGGCACTCAGATGTCTATGGTGGTCAATCACCTCTTGCCCCTCCTGTTTCCCCTTCCCTTGACATAAAATAAGCTTCAACTTTATACTTTTTTAGTATGGGTTTGAGGAACCAGTAGGTCTCCCATCTTTTCCATTGGCACATTCTCAATCAATAAATGTTTCCTTACTCGAAACCCTTAAATATTAGTTTTGGCCTTTTGAAGCATCAGGCACATAGACTTTGGACTGATAGCAACATGAGTTTCTTGGGTAAGTTCTAGGAAAGTAATCTTGTCAAAATTTCAATTATAAATATCTATAAGTGCCCACAGTAAAAAATCTAGCTTCAGTGGATCACTGCGAATATTATGGGAACATTTACAAAGTTTGCTAGTGTTGCCCAATATTGTCTCCTAAAATATTTATTCTATTGCCTATAAAAGAAGAAGGCATAGAAAGCATTCAGGAACACCTTGGAGGGAGGAAGGGTGAGTTGGTGTGCCCTGGAGCCTATAATGTACCTAGCTGACTTGGGTTAGGAAGCAAAGTGTGCCAAATAGCCTTGTAACAGGGTCACAGAAATTTATACTTGTCAGACAAGTAGCTGACTGTTTTAAGCCCTCCCCTCTCCCTGACATTTTCTCTTCTGCAAACTTCCTGTGCAGGCTAAATTCACTTACTTCTGAAAAAGCAAGAACAAAGCTACACCTGAATGGCATAGAACATTAATTAATTGTAACTTTATATCAAGCAAACAAACATGCTTTTCAGAAAGGTGTAGCTAATGGAAATAAATCTGATTTGGTCTCACTATTCTAGACTGTTTAGTCTGTAGAGCTAAATCTAAGGTGATTTTGGTCATGGGGGCTGTTTAGAGCACGTATCTGTGGTGAGATGTTTCATGCTCCTTGGTGAAATGAACTATTTTTTCCAGTTTAGTCTGGTAAAAGCTACAAGTTTGAAGTTATGAATTTACTTCAAGACACTGTAAAGTTGATTCTGGTATGTTATAAAGAGAATACTATCTTGAGAGATGTAAGCCAAAATTCTCTGATTAAATTTGATGTTCAACAGAGGAAATAAACTCAATGACCATTCAGAATGAGTAGTTGAAGTTGTTTTGTAATTTCAGGGTTAAATAGGTCATGTACTATACATCTCTGAATTTAATTATTATGAAGCCACATGAATTCTCACTGATGGCAGGGAAAAGGGTTTAAGAACTACCAAAATGGAAGAAATTTTTTCATATTGTTATATTGAAGAGAAAGCTGAGCAATGAGTGAAATATTTACCCCCCCCCCACCTCAGAAACAAGGCCATCTGGCAGGTCCTTGACAAAACTGAAAAGAAACAAAGAATGTTAATTATGAAATCCTGGTTCAAAATTAAAAGCCACTCTTTTTTGTTATCTAACGACTAAAAATGATGCATATTTACCTGGAATATGAACTGCAATGCCTGTCTCACTGTCCTTGACTTTTTGAAATGAGTGGGGAGGATTGGTATTTTAACAATTGAAATAAAATTACTCTTCCACTGCTCTCAACCCTCTCACTGGGTGGTTTGTCATGCATTTGCTTTGAAATGATCAACTTCCTGGTCAGAAGCCTCACCTGGGAAATCTTGCTCTCTGTAGCCAATTTCCAAATGCAATTAGGGAGATTATGAGAAAATAATAGAAGAGTTATTTAAGGGGAAATCAGTTTTTTGATAAGACAAAACTATAGAATGTCCCACAGGAGGCATTTTCTTGTGTAATTTTCTAAAAAGACAGACATTAAGTGATTTAGAACACCTTAGTTCTGATCCAATGGACTCCTTGGGTGGCTAGAGCCACAGTAAGAGAATACTTGTCTAAAAATATCCTTGGAACCTAGAGCTACCTAAAACACTATAGATACCACTAATGTTCCCAGAACACTTAGCCCCCATCTAAACCCTAAATTCCATATACCATATATGATTCACCTGACTGTGTTCTTCCTACCATTTGAAGCATGTTTTTTGTTCATTCATTTATACTTCATATTAAGTGGCATTTAGTTATGTAGGAGTCCTCCTTAGTTAACAAGTGACAATCCTCTGAAGACATTCTAGTATTTATTTCTTTACTAGTGGCCCAGTGCATGAAATTCATATACATTAAAAGGGAATTAATTGGAGGAAATATTTTAATAATTTAATTTGGTCTTTCTCTATAATAGAAGTGTCGCAGATTAAAGAAAATTAGTAAAATGTATATGAAAATCTTCCCCCTGTCAGAGTCTGGGGTGCGCCACGGGAACCAGAGTCAAGTCCCTGCCCAACCATGCATGACTCAAAATCTCGTGAGACCCAGGCCTGGCCAGCCCCACTCCCTTCAAGCCCCACAGGGCAGGAGCAGGTGGGCGCAACGTCAGGTCCCATGTCAAGCCCCACTGGGTGGGAGCACAGCATCAGGTCCCCAAACCTGGCGCCGGGGCGGGGGACACAGCCTCAGATCCCTTATCAAACCCCACCAGGTGGAGGGGGCAGAGCCTCAGGTTCCCCCAGCCCAACTTCAGGTCCCCTGGCCAGGCCTCAGGTCCCCCAACCCCAGGGCAATGGTGTGAGGGCACGAGGGCATGATGACTATTTGCATATTAGCTCTTTATTATATAGGATTTTTGGATAAGTAAAACGTCTCTGCAAGGAAGAGTCACTGGTTTTAATATTCCTCTCTCTGTTGTCTCTTTTTGGTCTGGACCTCCTGAAGTCCTCTGAAATCTGATTCAAACCTCCAAGCAGATTCTTGAGCAGTGTCTACTTTCCTGGTGTCCTTGTTAACAGTGAATGGCACCAGATGTTACACCTCAGTTTTTGAGTACTGGCTAAGAAATAATTCAAATTCAAGACTCAAATGCAAGTAAAAATTGATTTAGAAAGTCAGAGAGGTGTAAAAAGTGAGCTTTAGAAAAAGGGAGCCAACTGGGCTTCATAGGCTCAGGAAACAAGTTACAGAGGTGAAAGAGGTCAGGAAAGCATGTGTGCATGTGTGTGTGCTCCAGTGCCACAGAAAGAGAGAGAGAGAGAGAGAGAGAGAGAGAGTTAGAGAGAGAACAAGCATGGGCACTGGTTCCTTCATCTTAAGGGCTTTTATCTGAAGGTCTCAGGATGGGATCTCAATAGAATATTCATTAGCTTTCCAGTATGTCTCTTCAGGGTTGTGGGACAGAGGATCATTAGTCATCACATCTGATCCTAATGCAGCCATGAGGTCTTTTCTGGTTTTGCTCGTTTTCTGGGCCAGGAGCTGAAACACAGCTGAGGCTTACATGTTATTTCTAGTTTGACCAAAACTCTGTCTCTATGGTCAACAGATATGAGGCTTTGTTTCTAATATTATTTGATAGAAGTAAGAATCTCATTTTCTTGAGGGCCTAGTGCTTACGAGAGTGGTTGTACAAGAGCTTGCTCTATGTGGCTAATTCTCCACCTTCCTTGTTCCTCCTCTAAGGGTGTTTACCACATGACTAGTAACATGCTAGGGGAGGAAATGTCAGGGAATGTCTGAACCACATGACCATGATATGCTATGGGAGGAAATGTCACCTTGTAGGTGTGGTACCACCCTACAATACTTATCTTCTCAGTTTTGCCTGTTTCTTTCTACCCTTGTGACCTTCTGTATATGGCCTATAGTTTCTATTTTGCTCACGTCTGTATCACTAACTGCCTACTATAACTTGATTATTAAACTGAACTAAGTTCAGGGTGAACCCTCTAGATCAGTGATCAGCAAACCGCGGCTCGTAAGCCACATGTGGTTCGGGAGCTGCTGTTTGCTGCTCTGTTGACTAATGAGTTTGCCGACCACTGACCTAGACTCTTGATTCCAATAATACAGGCTGTTGTTGTTCCTTGTGATTAAGCCCTTATTTCAATGATTGGCAAACTTATTAATCAACAAAGCGGCAAACCACAGCTCACGAACAGCAGTTTGCCGACCACTGCTCTAGATACATTAACTATTAGAAAGGGTTTCTAAACTTCACTTAGCATTAGGAGAAAATGCAAGGGCCTCTTAATACATTCTTAGACCATGGATTTGGGATAAGTATACTTAGTGATCTAAAAAAAAGTTTTGGGGTATCAAAGCTAGCCATCTTGTTACTGGGATAAAGAGAGAAATATTATGTTTCACACGGGTATAACACTCATTTTATACTTTTCAATGTGTTTTAACATTGTCTCATTAAATTCTTCCAACTTGTGAAGTTAGAGAGTAGATATTCCCATAAGAAAAATGAAGTCAGAAGGTTAATTAAGGAAGTTAAGTAACTTCCTTAAATGTACTATTTCAAACTCATTCAACTGTGAGAGAAACTTTAGCACAAAAGAAGATTTATTTGTTCACATAATTGCATGGTACTTGGTAGAAATGAAGCGCAAAATACTTGTCAGCTTTCAGGGCCTCAGAGATTGAAATAAGAAGTCAACATTGCCAGAACTTTCTCTGTACCCATCTTTATTTCATCTTGTCTCTGCTGGGATTCATTCCATAAACAGGCTCTCTTTACATACTGGGAAAGATGGTGGGTAATAGCCCCAATCATATTCCCTACAACCCCTGATCAAAGTGAAGAAAATCTTTTCTTGAAACAATTTTGGGTAAAGATTTCAGTTCACTCAGTTTAGGCCATATGCCCTTTCCCTTGGACCAATCATTGTTTCCTGGGCTACCGAGTGCTAGGGTTGGGCCAGGACTGGATCATCTGCCCACTCTTATAAGCCAACAGATTTGAGTGTGAAGGTGGAACACTGTGATTGACAGCTTCATCAGGAAGACAAAAAATAGGTAGACATTTCTTGAAAGGGAGGGGATGGTGTTACTGGTGAAGAAGTATGTCCAAGTGTGGGGATACACAAAAACCACAACTATAGATACCTACTCCACCAAAATTCTAGAAAATCCAGGTAATTCTTTCCAAAATACCATACTGGAAGAGAGTGAGAAGAATCAAACGATTGAATGCACAAGAGAGTATGTAAGGAATTTTAATTATTTTTCAGCCCTTAGTTGTTATTTTTAAGAAGTCATGAAGAGATAGATTTAGAGATACTTAAAAGTCTGTGCATAACCCAGAATTGAAGAGGAAACTTCTCTTGATAACAATGATGTTTGGAAAGTTAAGAGAGGCCAATATAACTCTGATACCAAATCCTGGCAAGGATAACACAAAAAATAAAGAAAAGTAAAGACTAATATCTCTAATAAATACAATGCAAAAAATCCTAAACAAATACTAGCAAATTAAATACAACAGTGCATCAAAAAATAATATATCACTATCAAGTGGGGTTCATTTCAGGGGCCCAAGAATGGTTTAATCAATGTAATATATCATATTTACAAAATACAGTAGTACCTCGAGATACGAGTTTAATTCGTTCCGTAACCTTGAGGCGTGGGAAACTATGAGACGCTCGAGTTGTGGTAAACTGGTGGGTTGTGTGCAGCCGGCCGATCTGCGAGGTTACTCATATCTCAACTGTTGCTTGTATTTCAAGGCAAAAAATCGCTCGCTCAATGGCTCGTATCTCAAAAATCTCGTATGTTAGGGCACTCGTATCTCGAGGTACCACTGTAAAGGATAGATAAGAGTTTTTTCTTTCTTTCTTTCTTTCATTTTTAAGCAGCATAGTATTCCATTGTATAGATGTACCACAGTTTTTTAATCTACTTATCTACTGCCAGGCACTTAGGCTATTTCCAAATCTTAGCTATTATAAATTGTGATGCTATGAACATATGGGGCACATATATTCTTTCTGATTGGTGTTATGATTTCTTGGGATATATTCCTAGAAGTGGAATTACTGGGTCAAATAGGAGTTCCATTTTTAATTTTTTGAGGAAACTCCATAATGTTTGTCATAGTGGCTGCACCAGTCTGTATTCCCACTAGCAGTGAAGGAGCATTCCTTTTTCTCCACATCCTCACCAGCATTTGCAACAGCATGAATGGACCTGGAAAGATTATGCTAAGTGAAATAAACCAGTCTGAGAAAGATAAATATCTCACTATTTGTGGACTATCATAAAAAACATAAACTGATTAACAAGAATAGATTGAGAGACATAGAGGCATTGAACAGACCATCAAACCTCAGAGGGAAGGCAGGGGAACTGGGGGTATTAATAGGTCAACCAAAGGACTTGTATTCATGTATATGAGCATGACCAATGGACACAGACAATAAGGGGTGGGGGCATGTGCTGGGGGGGCAGGAGCAGGTGAGGAGAGGTCAATGGGGGAAAAGGAGACATGTAAAACTTTCAACAACAAAATTAAAAAACAAAACAAAATATAAATTTTATATTATCAATAGACTCTGAAAAACATTTGATAAGATATAGCATTCATTTATAATTAAAACACTCAATAAAATGGGTATAGAAGGAAAGTATCTCAACATAATAAAGGCCATATGTGGCAAACCCTCATCCAATATTATAATCAATAGTTGAAAAACTGAAATCTTTTCCTTTTAAATCAAGAGAAAAACAAGGATGTCTAATCTCACCACTCTTATTCCACATAGTTCTGGAATAGTAAAGTTTCAGAATACAATAAAGTTGCAGGATACAATTATACAAAAATCTATTGCCTTCCTGCATACTAACAACAACAAAAATCAGAAAATGAAATGAAAAAAATAACAATTCCTTTTGCAATTGCAAACAAAAGAATAAAATACCTAGGAATAAACGTAACTAAGAGTATGAAAGACCTACTAGTATATACTGAAAAATTACAAAGTATTATTAAAATAGATTGTAAAGGACACAACAAAATGGAAAAATATCCCATGTTCATAGATTGGGAGAACCAACATAATTAAAATGGCCACATAACCCAAAGCAATATACAGATTCAATGCAATCCCTATCAAAATCCCAATGTCATTTTTAAAAAAATTAAACAAAAAATCATCAGATTTATATGGAACCACATAGCCAAAGAAAGAGTGAAGCTGGAGGTATCACACCATTGTACTTGAAATTATACTACAGAGCTATAATAATCAAAACAGCATGGTATTGACAGAGAAACAGACACATAGAGCAATGGAACAGAATAGAGAGCCCAGCTATAAAAAACCACATATATATATATGTGTATATATATATATATATATATATATATATATATATACATACACATATATATATATGTATATATATATGTACATATATATATGTATATATATATGTGTGTATATATATATATATATATATATATATATATATATATACACATACATATATATAATATTTTACTAAGGACCCAGAAACACAATGGAGTAAAGATAGTCTTCAATAAATTGTTCTGGGAAAACTGGAGAGCCACATGCAAATGAAAGAAACAGGATTAGAGTTTGTCCCCATGTACAAAAATTAATTCAAAGTGGATCAAAGACATAAATATAAGATCTGAAACAATAAATTACATAGAAGAAAACATAGGTACTAAATGTATGGACTTTAGTCATAGAGAACATTTTATGAATTTGACCCCAAAGGCAAGGGAAGTAAAGGCAAAAATAAATGAATGGGACTATATCAAATTACATCTGCACAGCAAAAGAAACTGATAACAAAACAAAGGGGCAGCCAACTAAATGGAAATGATATTTGCAAATAGCTAAGACAAAGGTTTAATATCCAAAATATGTAAAGAAATCATAAAACTCAACACCAAACAACCCAACTAAAAAATAGATAGAAATCCAAAGAAGACATACAAATAGCCAACATATGAAAGATATTCAACCTCACTATAATTAGGGAAATGCAAACCAAAACTATAATGAGTTATCACCTCACACCTGTTAGGATGGCTATTACAACAAATGCCCTGCTGGTGTGACTCAGGTGATTGAGTGTTGTCCCATGCACTGAAAGGTTGCCAGTTTGATTCTCAGTCAATGCACATGCCTGGGTTGTGGGCTGGATCCCCAGTAGGAGGTGTCCAGGAGGGAGCTGATCAATATTACTCTCTTATGTTTCTTTCTCTCTCTAAAAAATAAAAATAAATAAAAATATTTTAAAAAGACAAGTATTAACAAGCAATGGAGAGGTTGTAAAGAAAAGAGAACCTTCATTAACTGCTGGTAAGAATGTAGATTGATACAACTACCATGGAAAATAGTCTGGTGGTCCCTCAAAAAGAGTTAAGAATTGTTACCATATTATCCATCAATCCCTCTCCTGGGTATATATCTGAAAAACTCAAAAACATACATTCACAAAGATATATGTACCCCTATGTTCACTGTAGCATTATTCATGATGGCCAAGACATGGAGACAACTAAGGTCTCCTTTGATAGAGAATTGGATAAAGAAGATGTGGTACATATACACAATGGAATACTACTCAGCCATAAGAAAAGACAAAATACTGCCATTTGTGAGAACATGAAATGACCTAAAGAATATTGTGTTAAGCAAAATAAGTCCATCAGAAAAAGCTAGGAACCATATGATTTCATTCATATATGGGATATAAAACTGAAACTTATGGACACAAACTGCAGTGTGGTAATTGCCAGAGGGAAGGGAATGGGAAATGAAGGGGATCTAATATATGATGACAGAAGATGATTTGACTTTGAGTGGTGGGCACCCCGTGCAATATACAGATTTTGTATCATAGAAATCTATACCTAAACCTGTATGATCCTATTAACCAATGTCACCCCAATAAAGTTAATAAAAATAAAATAAAATAAAAGTAGCACTGAAGTAGTGAATAAGAAAAAAAAGAAAATTAAGAGACAGTTCTTAAACATTTTGATCTGAATAGCCTCTTACACTCCTAAACATTATTAAGAACTCCAAAGATCTGTTGTTTACATGACTTATAGCTTATCCATATTTATAAAAATTGAAAACTAATACATTTAATTGCATGTTACATAAAAAATAGCATTTTAATGAAATATAATTTCTACTTCTTCATCAATGACATTCTTAAGCAAAATGCTATTTCTTTTTCTTCAAGTGCATGGTGGTAAAGAATACAATGTTTAGTAGTATAGTTTCATGCCTCTGCCTTGATTCATGCTTAGGCACCAGCAGTCTTACCCACCACTGACTTTTCTTTTTTTTTCTTTTTTTTAAATTAAGTCTTTATTATTCAGATTATTATATTTGTCTCTCTTTTTTCCCCTCCATAGCTCCCCTCCACCCCGCTCCCACTCCTCCCTCTACCCTTACCTTTCCCTCGAATTGATGAGTCCATAGGTGTATGATTTTTGTCCAGTAACTCCCATTATCCCCCTTCCCCCTTTCCCCCTGAGAATTATCAGTCCACTCCCTTTCTGTGCTCCTGATTCTAGTATATTCACCAGTTTATTCTGTTAATCAAATTTTTAATTCACTTAATTTTTAGATTCACTTGTTGATAGATATATATTTGTTGTTCATATTTTTAATCTTTTACCTTTTTCTTCTTCCTCTTCTTGAAGAGTACCTTTCAGCATTTCATATAATACTGGTTTGGAGTTGATGAACTCCTTTAGCTTTTTCTTATCTGTGAAGCTCTTTATCTGCCCTTCAATTCTGAATGATAGCTTTGCTGGATAGAGTATTCTTGGTTGTAGGTTCTTGCTATTCATCACGTTGAATATTTCTTGCCACTCCCGTCTGGCCTGCATCGTTTCT
>PVJN01001102.1:57217-113399 GCA_004026805.1 Lasiurus borealis | reverse complement strand
TGATTGTTTTTTCTCTTGCTGCTTTTAATATTCTCTCTTTGTCTTTTGCTCTTGGTATTTTAATGATGATGTGTCTTGGTGTAGTCCTCTTTGGATTCCTTTTATATAGGGTTCTGTGTGCTTCCTGGACTTGTAAGTCTATTTCTTTTACCAGATGTGGGAAGTTTTCAGTCATTATTTCTTTAAATAGGTTTTCAGTATCTTGCTCTTTCTCTTCTGGCACCCCTACAATTCTGATGTTGGTACGCTTGAAGCTGTCCCAGAGTCTCCTTACATTATCTTCACATTTTTGGATTCTTTTCTCTTTTTGCTTTTCCAGTTGAGTGTTTTCTGATTCTTTATATTTCACATTTTTTACTTGATTCTTGCCTTCCGCTAGTCTGCTGTTAGATCTCTGTGTAATATTTTTTATTTCAGACAATGTATGTTTAATTTCTATTTGGTCCTTTATCATCTCTAGTTGGACCTTTTTCATCTCTAGTTGGTCCTTTTACATCTCCTCTTGTGACTGGATAAATTTATCCATCTTTTCTAGCATATTATTGAAAAACTTTATAATTGTGGTTTTGATCTCTATATCCAGTTGTTTTTTTCCCTCCATTTCTTTTGTTTGTGATCCCTTCCCTTGTCTCGGCATTTTCACTATGCCAGCAGAACTTCTGTGTTGGATTCAGCCTTATGATACCAGACTTGAAAAACTGCAAAAGCCTCTCTTGAGCTTGGGATGGGTGGAGTCTCAGGGCTTAAGGGAACCCCTTGCCTTCCAATCAGGCCCGCCCTCCATGGCCCCTGAGTCTCACATGACTGGGTAATCGCTGGAGCAGTCCCTTTGCACATGCCACACACTCTCTCGCAGTGCCTCTAGACTGCTGCCTTTCCGGCTCCCCTCTGCTACAGCACCACACGAGTCTGGGTCCCCAGGGTTTCACCTGAAACTGGGGGTTAGTGAAGTTAGAAGTGGCACAGTTGGGAAGGTCTGTATCCCACCCACTCGTGAAAGCCAGCAGCACAATCAGCAGTCTGTCCTCTGCGGTGCATTGCCGTGTGTGCCACCAGACTTCTGATCTTTTGTGACTCCCCTAAATTTCTGTGTACTTCTCCCCCTTCACAGTCCAAACTTCCCCCCAAATGAGTTTCGGCTGGATCAGGGGTTTAGTGTCGTAGGATAAAGTGTTCAATGCCTTTGAGAGTCTCTGTCTCCCTCCCGCCAGAGAAGGCCAGCCAGGTTCTCTGGCACCCACTCTCTCAACTCTCTCCACTAGCGCGTCTCCGTACCTCAGCTTTTTGCAGCTCCTCTGGGTCTCCATGAGCCCCTCTCTTTCCCTCTAGTTGTAGAATTTCCACTCGGCCAGCTTTCCTGTGGTTCTGGATGATGTCCGTTCTGTCTTTTAGTTGTAGTTTTGAAATTGTTGTGCGAAGCAGCAGTGTAGGTGTTTACCCATGTCACCATCTTGGCTTTCAGTCCACCACTGACTTTTCACTCTCAGCACAAATGCCAACACTCTGAAAAAAAGCAAATAATATTTTTTATTATTATTAGGAAAGTAATTTTGACTCCTCCAACACTGCCCATGTGTCATAGGAACCGCCAAGCTTCTGTGGGCTATACTTTGAGAACCAGAACTGCTGCAGCAGGAGAGATCATCACATAATCCATTTACTCATCTAGACTAGCATTAAGTACTGCATAAGAAGTCATTCCATGACATTTTAATCTCTTTTTGATAGAAAAGTGGGCCAAGGCATTAAGAGTGAAATAGTATCATTGTAATAAAATCACTTTGAAACTTTTAAAAAGTCTTTTTAGGTTTACACAGTCACCAACGTATAAAAACGTTTGCTAAATTTGCAGTTCCCTAGAACAGATGCCTGTTTTTTCTGAGAGTTTAAAATGTAAGCAAAATTGTTTCTTTTTTATTTTATATTTTTTAAAATATATTTTTATTGATTTCAGGGAGGAAGGGAGAGAGAGAGAGAAATAGAAACATCAATGATGAGAGATAATCATTGATCGGTTGCCTCCTGCATGCCTCTGACTGGGGACTGAGCCCACAACCTGGGCATGTGCCCTGACCAAGAATCAAACTGTGATCTCCTTATTGATAGATCAACGCTCAACTACTGAGCCATGCCAGACAAGCACAAAATGATTCTTTGTTTTTTAATGAGCTCATACTTAAACAATTGTATTATGCCAAATACTCAGATCTAGTTTATTGTCACAGTCTCGTCCATAACATCATCTTCAATGAGAACAGCACAAGGGGGTAACATCTATCTGAAAGTCCAGCCCCCCAAAAATAAAAAGACTTTTACTAGCCCCTTAGTAACTTGGAAGTGCTGTGCAACATATTTCACAGGCTGAGCCCTGGTAATGACCTATCAAATCTACTTATGATTCCAAAAAGAGCTAGTCTGAACAATATATTTGCATATAGCTCTAACTAGGGAACTTGGTTAAATTGAGGCTGCATGTTGGAAACAGGCCAGGTAATTTTTTGAAAAATGTATCAGCTCACTGAAGAGAGATTTAAGGCATAGAATTTCTAGAGGCAGTTTTGTTATTATAAATTTACTTCTGTTTGTTTAATATCTGCCTTTTGCATTCAGCACAATATCCAGAGCCTGTCATAGAGTAGTGTTCAGTAAATATTTGCTGAATAAATAATTGATTGCTACTACATGGTCTTTCATTGTCCAACCTCTACCCATCTTCCCAGCCCCATATCCCATCATGTTCTACCAGACACTTCTGTACTCACATTATATTGACCTTATTTTAATGCATCATACTTTATACCATTAAAGAGCCTATGATGTTTTTGCTTATAATAGCCTTCCATCCTAATCCCTAGTTATTACTCATTTGTCAAATATCAGCTCAAGTTTTAGGTTTAGGTTCCTAGAAAAGCCTACCTTGAGCTCCATGACTAGAGCAAACCTCCTTTTATAAGCTTTGGTAGGACCTCACATAGATGAATTTGATTTATTTGTGTGGTTGTTTGACTGATGTTGGTCCCTACTCCTACCTGACTAGATACTAAGTTACATGAAGGTAGATACTAAGTCTGTTTTCACTCAGTATTATAGGTGACCGTATAGTGCCTGGGACATGGTGTTTCACCATTATGTGTTAAATGAAAGAGAGAGTAAATGGACTGTGCGGTTCTTTTTTCATGTAAGGCACCTAATAAATACTATTTAGGATTGAGGAGGAACATTGGAAGAGTCATTTCTTATTCTCTCATTTCTTCAATTCTTACTTCCTTTATTCTCCTCCAGTTTGCTTTATTTGATTACTCAGCTTAAGTGGCCATTAGAACCCTGAGAGTCTAGGATAATTATTTAGAGTTGGAATGGAAAAACTACTACCCTTGAGTCAAATCTAACCCAAAGCCTGTTTTGGGAAATAAATTTTTATTAAAAAGCAGCTCTGCGCATTCATTTGTATATCATCTATGACAGTTTGTGCCATGCAGAAAAGTTGAGAAATTGCAAAAGAAACTGGAATTGAACTGTGACCTCCTGGTTTATAGGTCAATGCTGAACCACTGAGCCACATCAGTCAGTCCAGAGAATTTTTCCCAATAAAACACAACTAAATTGACAAAACTAAGAAGATGAATTATTTGGTTTTACATTAAGAAGTAAGTTTGAGAGGAAGAAAAATGGCAGAGGAATAGATGAACGTCTCTGGAGCCTTGTCACTGAGCAGACAGAGAGAACACATGAGGGTCACACTGGGAGTGTTTGTTGGTGAGGTAAGGGACAGTTATCCTCCAGAAGAAGATGGGAGACTGCTGGATGGGACTCCCCTGAACAGGCAGCCCCACTGCCACGGGTTTTTTCTCCTGGAACCAACAGTGCGAATGCACAGTCCACACCATCTTAAAGGGGAAAGGGGATGTTCACAGCGGCCTGAAAATCTACAGCTATAGCACCCACCATACAGCCTAAAAAGCAACAGCTGTGGCACCCACCGAACAGTTGGGCGACCCAGAACACTGCTCCCAAATCTGCGCAAACACTCAGATGCAGAGGACCTCCACAATGCCACACGGAAAGGTCAGATTTCGCCTTGGATAAGGTGCTGCAGAAAAGAGAGACATGCACCCTGTGGGAACTGGACCAGGGGAAAGCTGCACCTAGAGAAATCTGTGGATGTTGTGCAGGGCGTGATCCCTGAATGTGGAAGGGGGCCTTCAGAACTGTTAACAGAGGGGAGCTCTAGAAAGCAACCCATTTTGATCTGAGGTGGAAGGACAGCCTGGGAGTTATTTAAGTTCTCATCTGTTTGGACAGGAACGGGGAAGGAGTAATGCACAGAATAAACTCTTTCCTCTCCAGATCCTTGCTTCTGATTGCTAAGCACAATACATAGGATCACCCAATGGGGACATTCTAAGAGACTGCAAGGGAAAGTTGTTTTTCTGGAACCTGAGGATCAGAGAACCAGCTCTGGGGCAATCCACTCCCACAAACCAGTTCTGAGTGCCACAAAGAAAGCAGGATCTAAGCACAGGCTAGAGAAGACCTATAGTCTCAGAGGTCAATTCCGAAACACTGCCACCCAGGAGATGACTCAAAAATTGACTCTTGCATGATCACAAAAGAATAAAGAGATTAAGACACACTGCCTGCTTAAAAACCAGGACTGGCTTACAACACTGAGCAGCAATAGAATGCAGGGAACTGCTATATCTTCACCACTGGGAAACAGGCATGCAAAACAAAAAAATAGAGGAAGTGAATGACCTCCACCACTGCACATTCTATTCTTTTATTTTTTTTAATTTTTAATTTAAAAACTAATTTTTTCCTCAATTGATTTTACCTTTTTAATTATTACATTTTTATTTTCAAGCAGTATTATTACTACTACTATTTTACCTTTTTGAAAAAAAAAAGAAGTGTCATTTTATTTTCTCTTTATTTTACTTTGGGATTCGAGTTTTACATACTATTTTCATCTCTTCTTTAGAATCATTTTACTCTATCTCAACTCTACCTTGATGCCAACACTCTCTTTCTAACATTTCCCATTTTGTTGTATTGTTTGTCTTACCCTTTTCCTATTTTAGATTTTCCCTATTCTTTCTTTTTACCTGATTAAAATTTCACCCCACTTATGTATCTAATTTCCAATCCCCTACTCCAAGTCCATACACACCACTCTCTTCTCTGTCTTCAATATCCAAAATATTTTTTTTCTCTATGTCCTTTTGTTGTTGTTTGCTTGAACGTTGATTATATTGATTTTTTATACTTTTTTCTGACATTGTTTTTGCTTATTCACTTGTTTTATTTTGCTTTTTGTTTACTTTGTTTTTGTTTGTTTTTATCTCTGTTTTTCCTTGCCTCCCTTGATATTAACTCTTACTTATAGTTTGTATTAATCTCCAGGTACTTATTGCCAGCATTTGTTGAGAATAATGGCTGTTCTATTGAAGTTTTCTCCTCATATATATAATTTCTTCCCCTTTTCTTCTGTATTCTCTCTTAATTTATTTTTCTTTTTGTCTTCTTTTTTTGCCTCTTTTTTATCCCTTCTCTCAATTTCATTTAGGCACTTCTTTCTTATCTTTTTCCCCTCTTTCTCTCTTCTTCTTTCTCTACTTACCTATAATATGACTCTCACTGGATGTTACCTTATTTGTGGTTATTAACATCGTGAATACATTTCTGTTCAGTGCCTTGTGTTTTGTACTTGGTCATGTTGTATTTTGTGCCTTTAAATCAATGCAGGAGAGAGAACTACATAACCAAACACCCAGAGAAGAAAGACCATGGCCAGAGAAAAAAACAGCCTGCATATGAAAGAAAATCAGGCATCACCAGAAAAGGAAGTAAATGAAATAAAAGCAGAAATAAACCTGACAGAGAAAGAGTACAGAGATATGGTCATAAGGTGGCTGAAAAGAATAGAAGACAAATTCGACAATATGAGTAAGATCCAAGAGGAAATTATAGAGAATCAAGAAGAAATGAAAAATAACATCACTGCTGTAAAGAACTCAATAGGAAGCATAAAAAGTAGACTAGAAGAAGGAGAGGACCACATCAATGAGCTAGAAGACAAGGTAGAAAAAAATACCCAAGTATAGCAGCTTCTAGAAAAAAAATTAAAAAGCAAGAGGAGAGCATAGGTGAACTTTGGGATAAAAAAAAAATAAAACAACATATGCATAATAGGATTTCCAGAAAGAGTGGAAACTGAGCAAGGAATAGAAAACTTGTTTGAAGAAATAATTACAAAAAACTTCCCTGATATAGGGAAGAAAAAAAAAACACACAAATTCAAGAAACTCAGAGGGTCCCGAGAAAAATGAACCCTAAAAGACTGACACCAAGACACATTATAATTAAATTGGCAAACACCAATGAGAAAGTAAGTATCTTAAAAGCAGCCAGAAAATGACAGAAAGTTACCTACAAAGGAACCCCCATCAGACTAGCAACTGAATTCTCAACAGAAACTCATCAGGCCAGAAGGGAATGGAATGAAATATACAAAGTCATGCAAATGAAGGGTCTGAATACAAGAATACTGTAACCAGGAAGGCTTCAAAAAAAAAAAAAAAACTAAAGGAGAAATCAGGAGCTTCACATGCCAAAAAGTACTAAGGGAATTTATTACCACCAAACCAGCAATACAAAAAGAGTTAAAGGGTCTTCGGTTAAAAAAGAAATAGAAAGCGAAGAAGGAACACAGGGGTAAAGAATAAAAATGGTGACAAATAAGTACATATCAATAATAACTTTAAATGTAAATGGATTAAATGCTTCAATGAAAAGACATAGGGTGAAGGATTGGATAATAAAACATAACCCATATATCTGCTGTCTACAAGGAACCCACATCAGAGAAAGAGATGTGCACAGACTGGGAGTGAAGGGATTGAAGATGGTTTTCCAGGCCAATGGAAATGAAACAAAAAGCAGGGGTTTCAATACTTATATCTGACAAATTAAATCTTAAAGTGAAGGACATAACAAAAGATAAGGAAGGCCACTTCATAATACTAACGGGAGCATTCCAATAAGAAGAAATAACTCTGGTAGACATATATGCACCAAATACAGGAGCACCTAAATACATTAAAAAAATTTGGAGGATATCAAGGGAGAGATTGACAGCAATACAATCATAGTAGGAGACTATAATACCCCACTTTTGCCACTGGACAAATCCTCTAAACAAAAAAATCAGCAAAGAAACATCAATCCTAAATGACACACTAGAACAGATGGAATTAATTGACATCTTCAGAACATTTCACCCCAAAGCCACAGAATATAAATTCTTCTCCAGTGCACATGGGTCATTTTCAAAGATAGATCACATATTGGGTCATAAGAAAAGTCTCTTCAAATTCAAGAAGATAGAAATCATATCAAGTATCTTCTCAGATCACAGTGACATAAAACTAGAAATCAATGACAATAAAAACAATACAAGAAATCAAACACATTGAGACTAAACAGGATGCTATTAAAGATCGACTGGGTAACCAGAGAGATCAAAGATGAAATAAAAACTTCATGACAACAAATGACAATGATAACACAGTGATACAAAATTTATGGGACAGAGCAAAAGCAGCCTTGAGAGGGAAGTTCATAGCTCTCTAAGCCTACTGCAAAAAACAAGAAACAATGGTAATAAATTATCTAACCCTACAACTCAAAGAGCTAGAAAGAGAGCAACAAGAAAGCCCAGTGTAAGCAGAAGGAAGGAAATAGAAAAGATTAGAGTGGAGATAAACAACATAGAGATGAAAGAAACAATTCAAAAGATCAACAAAACCAAGAGCTGGTTCTTTGAAAGGATAAACAAGGTTGATGGAATTCTAGCCAGGCTCAATAAGAACCAAAGAGAGAAGACCCCAGTAAATAAAATCAGAAATGAAAGAGGAGAAATAACAACAGACCCCTCTGAAACACAAAGGATTGTTAAAAAATACTATGAACAACTCTATTCCAACCAACTAGACAACCTGCAAGAAATGGACATATTCCTAGGAAAATATAACCTTCCAAAACTCAGTCAGGAAGAATCTAAACATCTCAATAGGCCATTAACTATGGAAAAAATTGAAGCAGTTATCAAAAAGCTTCCAGTAAACAAAAGCCTAGGACCAGATGGCTACAAAGGAGAGTTTTACCAAACATTCAAGGAAGAATTAAAGCCTATCCTTCTCAGACTATTTCAAAAAATTCAAAAAGAAGGAACACCTCCAAACAACTTCTATGAAACCAGCATTACCATAATACCAAAACCAGATAAAGACAACACATTGAAAGAGAATTACAGGCCAATATCCCTCATGCACATAGATCCCCAAATCCTCAACAACATTCTACCAAGTCTAATACAGCAGTACATCAGAAAGATCATACACTATGACCAAGTAGGATTTATACCAGGGATGCAAGAATGGCACAATATCTGCAAATCAATAAATGTGATACATCACATAAAAAATTGAGAGATAAAAATCTCATGGTCATATCCATTGATGCAGAAAAAAAACCACATTTGATAAAATCCAACACCCTTTCTTTTTTTTAAATATATTTTATTGATTTTTTACAGAGAGGAAAGGAGAGAGATAGAAAGTCAGAAACATCGATGAGAGATAGACATCGATCAGCCACCTCCTGCATGCCCCACAGTGGAGATGTGCCCGCAAGCAAGGTACATGCCCCCAACCGGAATCGAACCTGGGACCTTTCAGTCTGCAAGCCGACGTTCTACCCACTGAGCCAAACCAGTCTCAGCCCAACACCCTTTCTTGATAAAAACTCCCAACAAGGTGGGAATAGAAGGTTCATATCTCAACATCCTAAAATCCATATATGATAAACTCACAGCTATCATCATACCCAATGGGCAAAAGCTAAAACCATTTCTCCTAAGAACAGGAACAAGACAGGGATGCTCACTCTCACCACTCCTGTTTGACATAGTACTGGAAGTTTTAGCCATTGTAATTAGACAAGGAGAAGAAATAAAAGGCACCTAAATTGGAAAAGAAGAAGTAAAACTGTCCTTATTTGCAGATGACATGATACCCTACATAAAAAACCGGAAAGACTCCATCCAAAAACTAATAGACTGAATAAATGAATTCGGCAATGTCACAGGATTCAAAATTACTGCCATGAAATCTATTGCATTTCTATACACTAATAGTGAAATTATAGAAAGAGAGATTAATAAAGCAATCCAATTTCCCATTGCATCCAAAAAAATTAAGATATCTAGGAATAAACTTAAATAAAAATGTAAAAGACCTATATGCAGAAAACTACAGAACACTGAAAAAAGAGATAAAGGAAGACATAAACATTTAAAAGAGCACACCATGCTCATGGACTGGGAGAATCAACATCATTAAAATGTCCATACTATCCAAAGCAATCTATACATTCCATGCACTCCCCCATTAAAATCTCAATGACATATTTCACAGACCTAGAAAGAACTCTCCAAAGATTCATCTGGAACAAAGAAGACCCTCAATAGCCACGGCAATCCTGGGAAAGAAGAATAAAGTAGGTAGGATCTCAATATCAGATTTCAAGCTATATTACAAAGCAACTGTTCTCAAAATAGCCTGGTACTGGCATAAGAACAGACACATAGACAAATGGAATAGAATAGAGATTCCAGATATCAACCCAAACCACTATGCTCAACTAATATTTGACAAAGGAGGCATGAACATACAATGGAGTCAAAACAGTTTCTTCAATAAATGGTGTTGGGAAAATTGGACAGATAGATGCAAAAAAAAAAAATGAAACTAGACCAACAACTTACACCATACACAAAAATAAATTCCAAAATGATACAGGATTTAAACATAAGACCGGAAACCATAAAAATACTAGAGGAATCCAAAGGCAGCACAATCTAAAATATATGCCAAAAAAACTTCTTCACTGATACTGCTCTAAGGGCAATAGACGCTAAAGAGAAAATAAACAAATGGGACTACATCAAAATAAAAAGCTTTTGCACAGCAAAAGAAACCATCAACAAAACAACAAGAAAGCCCACTCTATGGGAGAACATATTTGCAAATGTTAGCAATGATAAAGTTTTAATCTCCAACATCTACAGCCAACTTATACAACTTAATAAAAGGAAGATAAATGATCCAATAAAAAAAATGGGACACGGACTTAAATATAACCTTTTTGAAAGATGACAGAAGGAAAGACAAGAGACACATGTAAACATGCTCAAAGTAACTAATTATCCTAGAGATGCAAATCAAAACGACAATGCGATACCCTCTACACCTGTCAGAATGGCAATCATCAACAAATCAACAAACGACAAGTGTTGGTGAGGATTCGGAGAAAAAAGGAACCTGTGTGCCCTGCTGGTGGAAATGGAAATTGGTGCAGCCACTGTGGAGAACAGTATGCAGTTTCCTCAAAAACCTAAAAATGGAACTCTCACTTGACCCAGCAACCCCACTCTTAGGAATATATCCTAAGAAAGTAGAAACACCAATCAGAAAGGATTTATGCACCTCTATGTTCATAGCAGCACAATTTGCAATAGCTACAATTTGGAAATAGCCTACGTGTCCATCAGGAGATGAGTGAATCAGAAAACTATGGTATATCTACACCATGGAATACTATGCTGCTTTAAAAAAAAATTCTTACCATTTGCAGCAACCTGGATGGAACTGGAGAGCATTATGTTAAGTGAAATAATCTAGTTTATGAAAGGAAAACACCACATGATCTCACTCATTTATGCGTAATAAAGAACATTATAAACTGATGAATGAAAAGATAGATACAGAGGCAGTAACGCATCAAACAGACTGTGGAATTACAACAGAAAGGTTAGGGAGAGGTAGAGTAGATACAAGATCAACCAAAGGACTTGTGTGCATGCATATAAGCATAATCAATGAACACAAGACAGTGGGGGGGTTGGAGTATGCCTGGGAGTGGGGGGACAATGAGGAGATATGTATACATGTAACACAATAAAAAAAAACAGTACTGTCATGACCATCACCACTATCAGTGCTTAGCTCTTTTACATATGTATATTAGTCATTGTTCTTATGGGCTCTGGTTTGTTCAGTGATGCACTCTGACAGACAATACTCTCCTCTCATAATATGGTCATATGATCTCAGACACGGGCCATTTAAAGAACAAATAGCCAGATTCCAACAATACTGAGATTCCCTTAATCAAAGATAGGCCATATTGTGCTTCAGTTTGTTGACAAAATATTGCTTCTGCCTTCTGTGATAATAACTGCACCATTTGGAGTCAGCATTAGCAACAGTAAATTTCAGTGTCTTCTATTCTCCCATTTGTGTTGCAATGAACTAGGAGCTTGGTTGTATTCCAGAACTTGGTTATTGGTGAATCTATCCTAACAGTTAGTCCCAATTATAGCTTGTAGCTGACCCCAACATACTTAATTTGGTAAGGAAACAAGTTAAGGGATACCTATATGAGAGGTATAATTCCCATTTATAGGCCCATACTGTTTTCATGTTGGAGAATTTGTGAACCTGCTAGAATTTTCAAGGCAGCCAGATTAATTAAAAAGCTACCATAGTCCAGTTCTGTTGATGGCATTAGGACTTCTGTAAATTAAAATACCATGTGTAATCTTGATGTTCCTATCCACATTCTTGCAAAATCAGCCAAATGATCATGCCCAATAGAATCATCTTGCTGCTTAATACTACATTTTGTTAGTTCTTTGGGAGCAAGAATTTATTATTCCTATTTTCTAGCACACACTATGTGTCTGGCACTTAGTAGACACTTAATAAGTACTGGTTTTATGCATGAATGAGTATGTTGAAAATCATTGAATTAGTACCTTTTCACTGTAGGAAAAAAGTACCAGATCTTTTCATTTTTTTTTTTTTACATTCTTTAAGCTACTGACTGGATTCTATATCCATGCCCAAGTTCAAATTGTTGCCTATTTTTTGTAACAGTACATTCAAGGATGGCCAAACTAGACCTAGTTGTGGCTCCCATATACTTAAATACCTGTAAAATGAAAGGAATATAATTTTGCACTGGAATTTCTGATGTAAACATTGACAAGAATACCACCTTATTAGTACCTTCAGAATGATTTAATTTTTAAACAATTTGTTCATTGTGGATTTTCCCTTTTTAAATAGACTATTTTTTAGAGCAATTTTAGGTTCATAGCAAAATTGAGCAGAAAGTACAGAGAGTTCTGATATACTCTATGCTTCACTGCTTCCTTACTAGCAACATCTTGATCCAGAGTAATGGATTTGTCACAACTGATGAACCTGCATCAACACACCATAAACACCCAAAGTCCGTAGTTTACATTAGGGTTCCCTCTTGGTGTTGTACATTCTATGAGCTTTGGCAAATGTACAATGATATGTATTTATCATTACAGTATCTTACAGAGGAATTTCACTTCCCGAAAAATATTCTGTATTTCTCTTATTCATCCCTTCCTCCTTTCCCACTCCTTGGCAACCACTGGCATTTTTACTGTATCCACAATTTTACCTTGTCCAGAATGTAATATAGTAGGAATCATATATAATGTAGCCTTTTTAGATTGGCTTCTTTCACTTAGCAATATGCATTTAAGGTTCCTCTATATAGTTTAATGCCTTGATAGCTCATTTCTTTTCAGAATTGAATAATACTTCACTGTCTGGATGTAACACAGTCTATTTACTATCTATTCACCAACTAAAAGATAGTTGGTTGTTTCCAGGTTTTGGCAATTATGAATAAAACTACTATAAATAGTCATGTGCAAGTTTTTGTGTACATATGTTTTCAATTCATTCTTCCTTGATTTTTTAAAATCAGTTTTATAGTTTTTCTCATATAGGTCTTGTACACATTGTATTAGATTTAAACTTAAATATTTAATTTTAGGTGCTCATGTAAATACTATTATGGTATTAATTTCAACTGCAACTTGTTTATTGCTAGTATATAGGAAATCAATTGACTTATATTAACCTTGTATCATGCAACCTTGCTATAATTGCTTATTAGTTCCAACAGGTTTTTTATTTTGCATTTTTGAAGATTATCATGCCCTCTTCAAACAAAGTCAGTTTTATTTCTTCTTTCCCAGTCTGTATACATTTTATGTCTTTCCCTTGTCTTATTGCTTTGTTTAGGATCTCCTCTATGAGGTTGAAAAGGAGTGGTGAGAGTGAACTCTGTGCCTTGTTTCTGACCTTAATGCAAAAGCTGTTATTTTCTTACCATTAAGTATAATTTTATCTGTATTTTTTGTAGATGTTTTGTCAAGTAAAGGAAATTCTCCTCTATTCCCAGTATGCTGAAAGTTTTACCATGAATAGGTTTTTGATTTTGTCATCTGTTTTTTTTTATTGTTTGAATTTATTTATATAATCATGTTACTTTTCTTCTTTATAGTGCTGATATGATTGATTACATTAATTGATTTTCAAATGTTCAATCAGCTTTCCCTAATCCATATGGTCATGGTGTATAATTCCTTTTATACATTGTTGGATGCGATTTGCTAATATTTTGTTGAGGATCTTTACTTACATGTTTCTGAAACATATTGAAGTGTAATTTTTTTCCCTTATAATAGCTTTGTTGGTTTTGGTATTAGGGTAATCCTGGTCTCATAGAATGAGTTAGTAAGCATTCTCTCTATGTTTCTATCTTCTGAAGGAAATTACAGAGAATTGCTATAATTTCTTTCTTAAATATTTGATGGAATCAACCAGTGAACTACTCTGGACCTAGCTAGTGTTTTTTGTTTTAGAAAATTATTAATTATTGATTCAATCTCTTTAATAGATATGGGCCTACTCACAATGTTTGTTTCTTCTTGTGTGGATTTTGATAGATTGTGTCTTTCAAGGAATTGGTCCATTCATCTAGATTATAAAATTTATGGGCACAGTGTTATTTATAGTATTTAGTAATTATTATATTTTCCTTTTTTATTGTTTAAAGCATTACAAATAGTAGTACATATGTCTCCTTTTTTTCCCCATTGACCTCCCCTGGGCTTTCCCTACCCCCCAGTACACGCCCTCACCTGCCCCCCCCCCAGTGTCTTGTATCCATTGGTTATGCTTGTATACATGCATACAAGTCCTTCGGTTGATCTCTTACAGTCCCCCAACCCCCCGCAACCGCCCCTGCCTTTGTGCTGTAGCATGACAGTCTGTTCATTGCTTCTCTGCCTCTGCATCTGTTTTCCCCCCACATGCCTGATTCTTTTCTTTAAAAACATCTTGCCTCTGCAGGCTAGAAATAAACCTATAAAACAAAAAAATGTTTGAGTCCCAATTTCAATGTCCAACAGTTCTGAGTCCCAGTTTCAATGTCAAACAGTTTCTTATGTGCACATGTCAGCAATAGTGGACAAATGGTGGCAATGCAGGTCTGACCCTCTCTGGTTTGGTTCTAGGCAACCTGTAGTAATGCACAGCTGCTGACTGCTAGCATGGCAAGGCGTCGTCAGGGTCTTCCATCTCTGGACAAGTAATTATTATTTTAATGCTCATAGGATCTGTAATGGTATTCTTTATTTCATTGTAATATTAGTGATTTTTATCATCTCTGTTTCTTAGTTAACCTAGCAAGAGGCTTATCAGTTTTATTATTCTTTTCAAAGAAGTAACTTTTGGATTTGTTGACTTTCTCTATTGATTTTCTGTTACCAATTTTATTAATTTCTGCTCTAATTTTTGTTGCTTTCTTTTTTATGTATGATTTTGGATTTCTTTTGCTTTTTAGTTATGGAGGATTCTATTGATATATCCTCGATTTCAGTAATTATTTACTTATCCATGCCCAATCTACTACTGAGCCTATCAAAGGCATTTTTCATTTCTGTTAATATCTACCATTTCTTTTTATTCTTTTTTTACACTCTCCACCTCTTTGCTTATATTACTTGTTCTTGTTGTTGTTTACTTTTTCATCTGAGCCATTGGCATATTAATCATAGTTGTTCATTGATCCTAATTCCAACATCTCTGCCATATCTGAGTCTGGTTCTCATGATTATTTTGTCTCTTCAAACTGTACTTTTTTTTGTCATTTGGTATGCCTCAAATTTGTTTGCTAAAAGCCAGAAATGATATGCCAAATGAAAATATCTCTAGTAAATAGGTCTCTTGCTCTGTGCTAATAAGGTGTGAAGAACGGGAAAGTGTTCTATAGTCCCATGATAAGTCTCATTCTTTTAGTAATTAGGCTATATACCTCACCAGTGCTTCTCAGTCCTCCCCCCTCACCTTAGGTAGGACAGGATGCCGGATGGGGCTGGACTTGGGTATTTTCCTTACCCCATGTGGAAGGCTAGAGGGAGCTAAAATTTAATATTTCTTTTCTGCTAAGTTAGGCTCTGGTAAAATAGATTATCTTGAGGGTAGTTTTTGTTAAAAATAGTTGTATTCCCCCTCAATCTGCCAGAAGTCTGAATGAATTTTCTATTTTTCTTCACTGTAAGGATCTGATAGAGATCCAGGAGGTAAAACCAACACAAGTGTGACTTTTCCCCTGGAGTTTTAACTCACAGGCTTGGCTACACTGAGACTCTAATACTTTATCAATTTACAATTAAGGTTTTCCTATCCCAATTCTGGCTCCTATGGACATTTTTGCTATGGGTTTCTACTTAAGTAAGTTGTGAATTTCTGTATCTGCCTGTCTATCTCTCCAATTGTGAGGGAAGCATTTCCTTTATGTATCTAAGAAGATTTTTTTTTTACTTTTCATTGTGTTCAGCTTTTTACTTTTGTTAAGATGGAGTAACAACTTCCAAACACCTTATATGCTGGACAGGAAAGTAGAAGTGCCCCTTGTGTTTTTAATGCCATCTTTCAATGTGGATATTATCTCTGCTTAGATTAAAATTTTAAAAAGAAAGTAATGTGATCTGTGTTAAAGAATAAGTTGCTTACTGAAGTATTGGTAAGCTAGAAAGATAGGCACTTAATTGAATATAAGCTCTACAATTAGTCAAATTATTATTATTCTACCTAGGCAAAGGTTAAATTTTCTGTAAGAAAAAGTCTTCATCTTCAGTGGGTGAAAAATTAATGGTTCACTTTCAGAAGATGAGGGTTACACGCCATTCTTTCTTATGTTTACTTGGCTTCATATCTGCATCATCATAACCTCTTCTTTAACTATTAAAAATTGACACTGTTGGCAGAGTCCTCAACTTGTGGAAGAGTGACTGAAGAGTTTCATAAATGATGAAGTCATCTCTACACTCATGTCTAAGGAGATCTAGCTACCATTTCTGTGGTCTTCCAAAGCTTACACCTTAAAAGCTCTATTCCAATTTGCAGTTTCTCTCCCCAACTTCCTTCCAACTTTTCCCCAAAATGAATATTCTGTTCCCATCAGGCCAGTCTCCAGACTTTTCTTGCCATGCTATATTCATTCTCAGTTTTTGACCTTGCTTATATTGGTCTCTTCTTCCAAGGAGGCACTCTAACGGCCTTTTTGCTCTCCTTCAGTGCTGGCCAACTCACATCTGTGTGAAACTCTCCATTACCCTGGCATTTTTGGACTTGTTTTGACATTTCTAGTCAGCACCACAGCAATTAGCCCATCTTTTTTTGTTTTATACCTTCCTCTGACTTATGTACTCAAGTATTGTCTCCACAATAACAATTATATCTTATGTATCTTTCCTATCACCCATGGTGCCTATTTCAGTGGAAGACACATTACAGCTTCTGCTTGTTCATAACTTGCCTGATTGCTGCCATGGGAACATCCTCAGAGCTTTGTTTTATTTTGCTTTTATGATATTTTCTTGGGAAGTGGGGCTACCTGTTTATAGTTATCCAACTTTTATTTGCTATTTGGAAACTGCTGGTATATATACCAGATCTCATATAATTCAATTTATCTTTGGTTTAAAATATATTTTTCAGTTATCCAGGGTTTTCATTTGATATTAAAGGAGATGCTATAGTTACGAAAGAAACCCTAGACACAACTCTGAAGATTTTTGGATCTTAACACACTTTCTATTTACTTAATCTTCTGAGACATTGATTTTTATAATTTTGGTATTCAGCTTTCTCTAGATAGGATCTCTCAGTAGTTTTCAGTCATCTATAACCATAAATATCTTCGGACATTATGTAACATTTCTATGATATAATTTAGATCCGAACATGTTAATATTTATTTTCTTGATCCATTGCATGTCATCTTCTGAATATATTCCAAAGCACACACTACAGGAGTATGTAGACCTTGTATAAATAAACATGTTTATTTTGTTTTGCTTTTCTTAAATTCATTTTTATTTATTTTTAAATCTTTTTGTTCAGATTATTACAATTCTTCCTCTTTTTTCCCCCATAGCTCCCCTCCACCCAATTCCAACCCCAATCTCACCTTACCCCGCAACCACTGTTCTCATCCATAGGTGTACAATTTTTGTCCAGTCTCTTCTCGCACCAGTTTCCCCCCAAGGATTGTCAGTCCACTCCTTTTCTATGCCCCTGATTCTAGTATATTCACCAATTTATTCTTTTCATCAGATTTTTTAAAATATATTTTTATTGATTTTTTACAGAAAGAAAGGGACAGGGATAGAGAGTTAGAAACATGGATAAGAGAGAGACATCGATCAGCCGCCTCCTGCACGCCCCCCACTAGGGATGTGCCCGCAACTAAGACACATGCCCTTGACGGGAATCAAACCTGGGACCCTTCAGTCCGCAGGCCAACATTCTATCCACTGAGCCAAAACTGTTTCCGCAGATTTTTTATTCACTTCACTTTTAGGTTCACTTGTTGATAGATATGTATTTGTTGTTCATAATTTTTTTTTAGTTTTTTTATTGTTTAAAGTATTATATATATTAGTACATGTATCTCCTTTACTTTCCGCATTGACTTTCCCCCAGCCTCCCCTAACCCTTTCACATGCCCTAATCCCACCCTCCCAGTGTCTTGTGTTTATTGGTGTGCTTATATGCATGCATCCAAGTCCTTTGGTTGAATTATTTTCCCTCCATCCCCAACACTCCTCAGCATTCTGGCTGTAATTTGACAGTCTTTTCAGTGCTACCCTGCCTCTGGATCTATCTTTTTATTCATCAGCTTTTAACGTTCTTTACTCGCCATAAATGAGTGAGATCATGCGGTATTTTTCTTTCATTGCCTGGTTCATTTCACTTAACAATGCTTTCCAGGTCCATCCATGCTGCTGCAAATGGTAAGAATTCCTTATTTTTTATAGCAGTGTAGCATTCCATTGTGTAGATGTACCATAGTTTTCTAATCCACTCATCTGCTGATGAGAATATAGGCTGTTTCTAAATTTGAGCTATGGTAAATTGTGCTGCTATGAACATAGGGGTGCATAAATCCTTTCAGATTGGTATTTGTAATTTCTTAGGATATATTCCTAGATGTGGGATTACTGGGTAAAATGGGAGCTCCATTTTTAGGATTTTGAGAAAACTCCATACTGTTCTCCACAGTGGCTGCACCAGTCTGCATACCCACCAGCAGTGCATGAGGGTTGCTTTCTCTCTGCATCCTCTGCAACACTTGTCATTTGTTGATTTGTTGATGATAGCTATTCTGACAGGTGTGAGATGGTACCACATTATTGTTTTGATTTGCATCTCTCAGATAATTATTGACTTTGAGCATGTTTTCATGTGTCTCTTTGCCTTCCTTCTGTCGTCTTTTGAAAAGGTTCTATTTAGGTCCATTGCCCATTTTTTTTATTGGGTCCTTTATCTTCCTTTTATTAAGTTGTATAAGTTGGCTGTAGATGTTTGAGATTAAAACTTTATCAGTGAAAATATTTGCAAATATGTTCTCCCTTACAGTGGGCTTTCTTGTTGTTTGTTTATGGTTTCATTTGCTGTGCAAAAGCTTTTTATTTTGATGTAGTACCATTTATTAATTTTCTCTTTAGTTTCCACTGCCCAAGGAGCAGTATCAGTAAAGATATTGCTTCAGCATACCGTATGTCTGAGATTTATTTGCCTGTGGATTCCTCTAGTATTTTTATGGTTTCCCATCTTTGTTTCAGTCTTGTATTCATTTTGAGTTTATTTTTGTGTATAGTGTAAGTTGTGGTTAGTTTCAATTTTTTTCATGTATCTGTCCAATTTTCCCAACACCATTTATTGAACAGACTGTCTTGACTCAATTGTATGTTCATGCCTCCTTTGTCAAATATGAATTGAGCATAGTGGTTTGGGTCAATATCTGGATTCTCTATTCTATTCCATTTGTCAATATGTCTATTCTTGTGTCAGTACCAGGCTGTTTAGAGAACAGTGGCTTTGCAATATAGTTTGAAATATGGTATTGAGATCCCACCTACTTTGATCTTCTTTCTCAGGATTGTTGCAGCTGTTTGGGGTCTTTTTTTTTAATTCCAGTTGAATTTTTGGAGAGTTCTTTCTAGGTCTGTGAAATATGCCATTGGTATTTTAATGGGGAGTGCATTGAATCTATAGATTGCTTTGGTTAGTATGGACATTTTAATGATGTTGATTCTCCCAATCCATGCATATGGTATGCTCTTCCATCTCTTTATGTCGCACTCTATCTATATTTTCAGTGTCCTGTAGTTTTCTGCATATAAGTATTTTACCTCCTTAGTTAAGTTTATTCCTAGGTATCTTAATTTTTTTGGTGTGATGGTAAATGGGATTGCTTTTTCAGTCTCTCTTTCTGTAAGTTCACTATTGGTCTATAGAAATGCCATAGATTTCTTGACATTAATTTTGTATCCTGTGACATTGCCAAATTCATTTATTAAGTCTATCAGTTTTTGGGTGGAGTCTTTCAGGTTTTTTTATGTACAATATCATGTTACATGCAAATAAGGACAGCTTTACTTCTTCTTTTCCAAATTTGGATGCCTTTTATTTCTTCTTCTTGTCTAATTGCAATGGCTAATACGTCCAGTACAATGTCAGACAGGAGTGTGGAAAATGGGCATCCCTATCTTGTTCCTGTTCTTAGGGGAAATGATTTTAGTTTTTGCCCATTGAGTATGATGTTAGCTGGGGCTTTATCATATATGGTTTTCATTATGTTGAGGTATGATCCTTCTATTCCCACCTTGCTGAGAGTTTTTATCAAGAAAGGGTGTTGGATTTTGTCAAATGCTTTTTCTGCATCAATTTATATGACTATGTGATTTTTATCTCTCATTTTGTTTATGTGATGTATTACGTTTATTGATATGTGGATATTGTACTATCCTTGCATTCCTGGGATAAATCCTACTTGGTCATGGTGTATAATCTTTCTAATGTAGTGCTGGATCTGATTTGATAGAAATTTGTTGAGTATTATGGCATGTATGTTCATGAGGGATATTGGCCTATAATTCTCTTTCATTGTGTTGTCTTTATCTGGTTTTGGTATTAGGGTGATGCTGGCTTTGTAGAAGGAGCTTGGAAGTATTCCTTTCTCTTGAATTTTTTGGAATAGTCTGAGAAGGATAGGTTTTAGTTCTTCCTTGAATTTTTGGAAAAATTCCCCTGTGAAGCTGTCTGACCCTGAGCTTTTTGCAGGAAGCTTTTCAATGACTGCTTCAATTTATTCTATAATTATTGGCCTATTGAGATGTTTAGATTCTTACTGATTGAGTTGTAGGTTATATTTTTCCAGGAATATGTCCATTTCCTCCAGATTGTCCAGTTTGTTGGAACAGAGTTATTCACATTATTTGTTAACAATTTTTTGTTTTTTGGTGGGGTATGTTGCTATTTCTCCCCTTTAATTTCTGATTTGGCTTCTTTGTGTCTTCTCTATTTGCTTCTTGTTGAACTTGGCAAGAAGTTCATCAATCTTGTATCTTGTTTAACATCTCAAAGAACCAGCTCTTGGTTTTATTGATCTTTTGTATTGTTTACTTTTTTTTCTCTCAATGCCATTTATCTCCTCTTTGGTCTTTATTATTTCCTTTCTTCTGCTTACAATGGGCTTTTCTTATTGCTCTCTTTCTAACTCTTTGAGTTGTAGGGTTAGGTAACTTATTTCTATTTTTTCTTGTTTTTTTTTTTTTTGCAGTTCGCTTGTAGAGCTAGGAACTTCCCTCTCAAGACTGCTTTCCTGTGTCCCATAGATTTTGGATTATTGTGTTTTCAATGCCATTTGTTGCCATGATATTTTATATTTCTTCCTTTATCTCTCTGGTAACCCAGTCATTGTTTAATAGCATGCTGTTTAGTGTGTTTGATTTTTTGGATTGTTTCTATTGTAGTTGATTTCCAGTTTTATGCCACTATGATGTTAGAAGATGCTTTACATGATTACTATCTTCTTAAATTTGAAGAGACTTTGCCTATGACCCAACATATGGTCTTTGAAAACGATCCTTGTGCACTTAAGAAGAATGTATATTCTGTGGCTTTGGGGTGAAATGTTCTGAAGATGTCAATTAATTCCATCTGGTCTATTGAGTCATTTATGATTGATGTTTCTTTGCTGAATTTTTATTTTGAGGACTTATGCAATGGTGATAGTTGAGTATTAAAGTCTCCTACTATTGAGGGGAAAAATGGCAGCAGAATAGACGGACTTGTCCGGAGCCTTGTTGCTAAAGCAGACAGAGAAAACAGATGAGATTCACACTGGGAGTGTTTGTTGGCAAGTTAAAGGAAAGTTATCCTCTAGGAGAAAGTGGGTAACTGCTGGATGGGGCTCCCCTAACCAGGCAGCCCCATTGCTACAAGGTTTATTCGCCTGGAGCCAACAGCATGAACATGGAAACCGCTCCATCTTTCAGGGGAATGTGGATGTTTATAGAACACCCAAAAGCTACATCTGCAGAACCCACCAAAAATCCTTGGATCCAAAACACTGCTCCCCAACTGGCGCCAACACTCGGATTCAGAGGAGCTCCAAATGTCGCATGGAAAGGTCAGATTTCACCTGGGATAATGTGAGGTCTCTGGTCCCCCAGAATAGAGAGACACACACATTGTGGGAACTGGACCTACAGAAACCCGTGGATGATAGGCAGGGCATGATCCCTAAATGTGGAAGGGGGACTGTAGAGCTGTTAACAGAGGGGAGCTATAAAAAGCAACCCATTTTGATCTGAGGCAGAAGGACAGCCTGTGAGTTATTAAGGTGTCCCAGCTGCTTGAACAGGAGCAGGGAAGGGTAAAGCACAGACTGCACACTTTCCTCTTCAGACTCTGTCTTCTGATTGCTAAGCCCAATACATGGGATCACCCAATTGGTGCCATCCTAAGAGACTGCAGGGGGAAGTTGTTTTCCTAGAACCTGGGGATCAGAGCGCAGAATAACCATCAGAGAATCAGCTCTGGGGCAACTCACCTTCACAAACCAGTATTGAGTACCACAGAGAAAGCAGGATCTAAGCACAGACTAGAGAGGACCTATAGTCTCAGAGGTCAATTCCAAAACACTGCCATCCAGGGACTGACTCAAAAATTGACTCTCCACTGAGCAGAAGTAGAACAAAGGGAACGGCAATATTGTCCTGACTGGGAAACAGGTGTGCCAAACAGAACAATGGAGGAAGTAAATGACCTATACTACTGCCCATCCTGTTTTTTTATTTTTAATTTTTTTTTATCTTTTAATTAAAAAATTAATATTTTTCTTTTTTCCTCAAATTAATTTTACCTTTTTTATTTTTATATTTTTATTTTCAACCAGTATTTTTACTACTACTATTTTAACTTTTTGAAGAAAAAAAAAAGAAGTATCATTTTATTTTCTCTTTATCATACTTTGGGATTAGAGTTCTACATTCTATTTTCAGCTTCGCTTTAGCATAATTTTACTCTGTCACAACTCTACCTTTATGCCAACACTCTCTTCCTAACTCTTCCCATTTTGTTGTCTTGTTTCTCTTACCATTTTCCAACTTTAAATTTTCCCTATTCTTTCTTTTTACCAGGTTAAAACTTCACCCCGCTTATATAACTAATTTCTAATCCCCTACTCCAAGTCCATACACACCTCCCACTTTTCTGTCTTCATTATCCAAATATTGTTTTTCTCCATGCCTTTTGTTTTTGTTTGCTTGAACGTTGATTATATCACCTTATTATACATTTTTTTGAGATTGTTTTTGCTTATTCTATTTTTTTATTTTGCTTTGTTTTTTTTTCTTTCTTTTTTCTTTTTTTTTGCATCTGTGTTCCCTCACCTTCCTTGATATTAGTTGTTATTTGTAATTTGTACTATTCTCCAGGTACTTGTTGCTGGCATTTGTTGTCATTAGTGGCAATTCTATTGGACTTTTCTCCTCATGTATATATTTTGTCCCCATTTTCCTTCTTATTCTCTTTCATTTTCCTCTTACTTTTTTCTTTCCCTTTTCTTCTTTTCCTTCTTCTTTTTCCTCACTTCCCCTCCTCTCCTTCTCCTCCTCCTCCTCCTCCTCCTCCTCCTCCTCCTCCTCCTCCTCCTTCTTCTTCTTCTACCTCCTCTTCTTCTTCTCATTGTGTCTCTTTTTCTATTTCCTCTTTTTTCTCCCTTTACCCAAATTCATTTTGGCTCTTTCTTTCTTTCTTTCTTTCTTTCTTTCTTTCTTTCTTTTTTCTTTTTTTCTTTTTTCTTTCTTCCTTTCTTTCTTTCTCTTTCTGTCTTATTCTTTCTCTACTTACCCCTAATTTGTATTTCACTGGTGGTCACCTTATATGTGGTTATTAAAGTGCCTTGTGTGTTGTACCTGGTCGTGTTGTATTTTGGGCCTTTAAATCAATGCAGAAGAGAGCACAATATAACCAAACACTCGGAGAAGAAAGACCATGAACAGACAAACAACGACTGGGTAACCGGAGACATCACGGAAGAAATAAAAAACATCATGGCAACAAATGACAACACAGCAATACAAAATTTATGGGACACAGTGAAAGCAGTCTTGAGAGGGAAGTTCATTGTTCTAAAAGCCAAAGCAAAAAAACAAGAAATAATGGTAATAACTTACCTAACACTACAACTCAAAGAGCTAGAAAGAGAGAAACAATAAAAGCCCAGTGTAAGAAGAAGGAAGGAAATAGTAAAGATCAGAGTGGAGATAAACAACATAGAGACCAAAGAAACAATTTAAAAAATCAACAAGAGAGAAAAAATGGCGGTGGAATAGCTGGACGAGTCTGGAGCCTAGTCGCTGGGCAGAGGGAGAGAGAGCAGCTGAGAGTCGCACTGGGAGTGTTTGTTGGCAAGTTAAGAGTCAGATATTCTCCAGGAGAAGGTGAGGGGCTGCTGGACGGGGCTCACCTAACCAGGCAGACCCACTACCACGAGGTTTTTGTCTGCAGGAGCCACCAGCATGAATGCAGAGACCGCACCATCTTGCAGAAGGAGGTGGATGTCTGTGGTGATCTGAAAGCTGCAGTGGCAGGACCCACCCAACAGCTGGGGGACCCAGAACACCATTCTCCAATCAGCGCAGACACACGGACTCAGAAGAACTCTACATGGCACATGGAAAGGTCAGATTTAGCCTGGGATAAAGTGAGGTTTCCTGTCCCACAGAATAGAGACAGGCACACTGTGGGAAGTGGGCTGTGGGAAAGCTGCTTCTGGAGAGGTACACAGATGTTGGAAGGGCATAATCCCTAAGTGTGGAAGGGGACTCTCGGAGCTGTGGAAAGAGTGGAGCTCTGGAAAACAACTCATTTTGATCTGAGGCAGAAGGACAGCCTGGGAGTTATTATAGTGTCCCGGCTGCTTGAATCCCCACAAACCAGTATTGAGAACCACAGAGTAGCAGGATCTAAGCACAGCCTAGAGAGTTCCTGTGTTTAGTCTCAGAGGTCAATTCTGAAACACTGCCACCCAGTAAGTGATACACAAATTGACTCTTGCATAACCACAAAAGAATAAAAAGATTAAAACACATCTCAGCAGTCGAACACAGGGAACTGCAATACCCTCCCGACTGGGAAACAGGCATGCCAAGGAGAACAATAGTGGAATTGAATGACCTCCACTACTGCGTATTCTAATTTTTTTCTTTTTCTTTCATTTTTTTTATTTTTTATTTTTGCATATTTTAATTAAAAACTATTTTTTTTCTTTTCTCCTAAATTGATTTTACCTTTTTGATTACTACATTTTTGTTTTCAACTAATATTATTGCTACTACTATTCTACCTTTTTCGGGGGTAAAAAAAGTGTCATTTTGTTTTCTCTTTATTTTACTTTGGGATTAGAATTCTACATTCTATTTTTATCTTTCCTTTAGGATAACATTACTCTATCTCAACTCTACCTTTATGCCAACACTCTCCTTCTAACTTTCCCCATTTTGTTGTCTTGTTTCTCTTTCCCTTTTCCAACTTTAGATTCTCCCTATTCTTTCTCTCTACCTGGTTAAAACTTCACCCCACTTATGTATCTAATTTCAAATTTCCTACTACAAGTTCATACAAACCTCTCTCTTCTTGTCTTCACTATCCAAAAAGTTGTTTTTCTCTATGTCTTTTGTTGCACTTTGACTGAATGGTGATTATATCGATTTTTAGTACTTTTCTGTGAGATTGTTTTAGCTTATTCTACTTGTTTTATTTTGCTTTTTGTTTACTTTGTTTTGGTTTGATTTTTACCTCTCTTTTCCCTCGCCTCCCTTGATATTAGTTGTTACTTGTAGTTTGTATTAATCTTCAGGTGCTTGTTGCAGGCATTTTTTTTGGATTGGTGGCTGTTCTATTAGTGTTTTTCCCTCAAATCTATATTTTGTTCCCCTTTTTACTCTTATACTCTTTCTTTTCTCTCTGACTGTTTTTCTCATTCTCTTTTTATTCTTCTCCTCCTTTTTATTTTTTTATTTTACTTTATTTTTATGTATTTTTTTCTCCCTGTCCCAATTTGATTTTGGCACTTCTTTCTTTTCCTATTCTTTCATTTTCCTCTTCTTCTCTCTCTGCTTACCCCTAATTTGTCTTTCATTGGTGGTCACCTTATTTGTGCTTATTGACATCGTGAATACATTTCTGTTCAGAGCCTTGTGTGTTGTACCTGATCGGGTTGTAGTTTGTGCCTTTGAATCAACATAGGAGAGAGAACTACATAACCGGACACCAGGTAAGAAAGACCATGGGCAGACAAAGAAACAGCCTGCATATAACAGAACAGCAGTTATGACCAGAAAAGGAAGTATCCGAATTAGAAGCAGAAATAAGCCTGCCAGAGAAATAGTTCAGAGAAATGTTCATAAGGTAGATGAATAGAATGGAAGACAAAATCTACAATTTGAGTAAGAGCAAAGGGGAAATGAATTAGAGCCAAGAGTAAATGAAGAAGCAAGAAGAAATACAAGAAGAAATGAAAAATGACATCACTGTTATAAAGAATCAATAGAAAGCATCAAAAGTATACTAGAAGATGCAGAGGATAGCATTAGTGAGATAGAAGTCAAGGTAGGAAAAAATACCCAAGTACAGCACCTTCTAGAAAAAAAATAATTAAAAAGCAAGAGGAGAACCTAAGGGAACTTTGGGATAACACAAAACAAAACAACGTCTGCATAATTGTGGTTCCAGAAAGAGTGGAAATTGAGCAAGGAAAAGAAAACCTGTTTGAAAAAATAATGACAGAAAACTTTCCTAATATAGAAAAGAAAAACCTCACACAAATCCAAGTAGCTCACAGCCTCCCAAGCAAAATGAACCCCCCAAAACCGACACCAAGGCACATTATAATTAAATTGGCAAACTCCAACAACAAAGTAAGAATCTTAAAAGCGGCCAGAGAGAAACAGAAAGATACATACAAAAGAACCCCCATAGACCAGCAACTGATTTCTCAACAGAAACTCATCAGTCCAGAAGGGAATGGTATGAAATATACAAAGTCATGCAAAGGAAGTGTCTGAATCCAAGAATATGGTACCCTGCAAGGCTCTCTATCAAATCTGAAGGTGAAATTAGAAGCTTCACAGAAAAAAAAGGACTAAGGGAATATATTAACACCAAATCAGGAATGCAAGAAATTTTAAAGGGTCTGCTGTAATAAAAAAGAAATAGGAAACAAAGAAGAACCTAGGAGATAAAGACTAAAAATGGCAACAAATAAGTACCTACCAATAATAACTTTACACGTAAACGGATTCAATGCTCCAATCAAGAGACATAGGGTAACTGATTCGGTAAGAGAGCATGATCCATATATCGGCTGTCTACAAGAAACCCACCTCAGGAAAAGAGATGCACACATATTGAGGGTGTAGGGATGGATGATGGTATTTCAGGAAAATGGAAATGAAAAAAAAGCTGTGGCTGCAATACTTATATCTGACAAATTAGATCTCAAAGTGAAGGACATAACAAGGGACAAAAAAAGGCCACTTGATAATACTAAAGGGAACAATCCAAGAGAAAAAATAATTCTGGTAAACATTTACGCACCCAATATAGGACCACCTAAATACATAAAAAAAAAAACTTCTGGAAGATATTAAGGGAGAGATTGACAGCAATACAATCATACTAGGAGACATCAATACCCTACTGTGACCACTGGACAAGTCATGTAAAGAAAAAATCAGCAAAGAAACATCAATTCTAAATGACTTACTAGAGCAGATGGAATTAATTGACATCTTCAGAACATTTCACCACAAAGCCACAGAATATACATTCTTCTCCAGTGCACATGGGTCATTTCCATGATAGATCATATGTTGGGTCATAAGAAAAGTCTCTTCAAATTCGAGAATATAGAAATCATATCAAGCATTTTCTCAGACCACAGTAGCATAAAACTGGAAATCAACTATAATAAAATGAATATAAAGAAATCAAACACATAGAGACTAAACAACATGCTATTAAACAATGACTAGGTAACCAGAGAGATCAAGGAAGAAATAAAAAACATCATGGCAACAAATGACAATTACACCACAACAATACAAATTTTATGGGACACAGTGAAAGCAGTCCTGAGAGGGAAGCTCATAGCCCTACAAGCCTAATGTAAATAGCAGGACACAATGGTAATAAATTTCCTAACTCTACAACTCAAATAGCTAGAAAGAGAGTAACAAGAAAAGCCCATAATAAACAGAAGGAAGGAAATGGTAAAGATCAGAGCAGAGATAAACAACATGAAGACCAAAGAAACAATTCAAAAGATCAACAAAACCCAGAGCTTGTTCTTTGAAAGGATAAACAAGATTGATGGACCTCTAGCCAGGCTCACCAAGAAGCAAAGAGAGAAGACCCAAATAAACAAAATTAGAAATGAAAGAGGAGAAATAACAACAGACCCTGCTGAAATACAAAGGATTGTTAAAAAAAATACTATGAGCAACTCTATTCCAACATATTGGACAACCTGCAAGAAATGGACATATTCCTAGAAAAATAAAAGCTTCCAAAACTCAAACAGGAATAATCTAAACATCTCAATATGACAATAACTATGGAAGAAATTGAAGCAGTCATCAAAAAGCTTCCAGTAATCAAAAGCCTCAGTCCAGATGGCTACACAGGAGAGTTTTAGGAAACATTCAAGGAAGAATTAAAACTTATCCTCCTTAGACTATACAAAAATATTCAAGAATAAGGAACACTTCCAAACACCTTCTATGAAGCCAGCATCACCCTAATACCAAAATCAGATAAAGACAACACATTGAAAGAGAATTACAGGCCAGTATCTCTCAACATAGATGTCAATATCCTCAACAAAATTCTAGCAAATTGGTTCCAGCAGTACGTTAGAAAGATCATACACCATGACCAAGTAGGATTTATACCAGGGATGCAAGCATAGTACAATATCCACAAATCAATTAACGTGACACATCACATAAACAAATTGAGAGATAAAAATCACATGGTCGTATCAATTGATGCAGAAAAACATTTGACAAAATCCAACACCCTTTCTTGATAAAAACTCTCAGCAAAGTGGGAATAGAAGGATCATACCTCAACATCATAAAAAACCATATATGGTTTACCCAGAGCTAACATCATACTCAATGGGCAAAAATTAAAACCATTTCCCCTAAGAACAGGAACAAGACAGTGATGCTCACTTTCATCACTCCTGTTTGACATAGTACTGGAAGTATTAGGCAATGCAATTAGACAGGAAGAGGAAATAAAAGGCATCCAAATTGGAAAAGACGAATAAAGTTGTCCTTATTTGCAGATGACATGATACTGTACATAAAAAACCCAAAGGTTTCCATCCAAAAACTAATAGACTTAATAATTGAATGCAGCAATGTAGCAGGATACAAAATTAATGCCAAGAAATCTATGTCATTTATATACACTAATAGTGAAAATACAGAAAGAGACACTAAAAAAGCAATCCCATTTACCATCACACCAAAAAAAATTAAGATACCTAGGAATAAACCTAACTAAGGAGGTAAAAGATCTATATGCAGAAAACTACAGGACACTGAAGAAAGAGATAGAGGAAGATGTAAACAGATGCAAGAACATACCGTGCTCATAGATTGGAAGAATCAACATCATTAAAATGTCCATACTACCCAAAGCAATCTATAGATTCAATTCACTACCCATTAAAATACCAATGACATATTTCACAGACCTAGAAAGAACTCTCCAAAAATTCTTCTGGAACAAAAAAAGACCGCGAATAGCCACAGCAATCCTGAGAAAGTAGAATAAAATGGGTGGTTTCTCAATGCCAGATTTCAAGCTATATTACAAAGCTACTGTTCTCAAAACAGCCTGGTATTGGCACAAGAACCGGCACATAGACCAATGGAATAGAATAGAGAATCCAGATATCCACTATGCTTAATTAATATTTGACAAAGGAGGCATGAACATACAATGGAGTCAAAGCAGTTCCTTCAATAAATGGTGTTGGGAATATTGGACAGATACATACAAAGAAAATGAATCTAGATCACCAACTTACACCATATACAAAAATAAACTCCAAATGGATACAGGACTTAAACATAAGACCAGAAAAAATAAAAATACTAGAGGAATCCACAGGCAGTAAAATAATTTAATTTTTTTTTTTAATTGCAGTAGTCAAAGTCATTCACTTCCTCTATTGCTCTGTTTGGCAGGCCTGTTTCCCAGTCAGGGCAGTATTGCACTTCCGTGTGTTCCACTGCTCCTCTGTGTTTTAAGCCAGTCCTGATTTTTAAGCAGACAGTGTGTCATAATTTCTTGTATTCCTTTATTCGTGATTACACAAGAGTCATTTTGTGATTCAACCCCTGGCTGCCAGTGTTTCTAGATTGATCTCTGGGTCTATAGGTCCTCTCTAGGCTGTGCTTAGATCCTGCTTTCCCTGAGGCACTCAATACCGGATTGTGGGAATGGGTTTCCCCATAGCTGATTCTCTGATGATTATTCCCTGCTCTGATCCCTAGGTTCCAGAAGAAACAACTTTCCCCTGCAGTCTCTTAGAATGTCTCCAATTGGGTGATCCTATGTATTTGGCTTAGTAATGAGAATCAAGGATTTAAAGCAGAAAAAGCATAAGTGTGCAAACTCCGGGGCTGCGCGAAAGTCTGTGCAGTCTTTTGCCCCTTGTATCTAAGCACCGGCACACTTTTAACATTTTTTTTTGGCTGTACTTTTATGTCAGATCAAAATCTATTGCTTTTTAGATATCCCTTATATTAGCAGCTCTGAGGACCCTGTCCACTATCACTGGTCACACCAGTCCCAACAGCCATGCATTTTTCAAGGCGCACACTTCCCTTGATCTCCAGCTCCCACAGTGAGCACATTTCTCTGTCATGCCGAGACCAGAAACCTCACCTTATCTCAGGCGAAATCTGACCTTTCTGTGAGGGAGTGTAGAGCTTCTCTGAATCCATGTGTTTGGGCCAATTGGGGACCAGTGTTCTGGACTAGAGTCCCCAGTTATATTAGGTGGACTCTCTTAGTGCACTCCTTTGTTGGTTGTGTGCACAGTCTTTTGTAGTTAAGCCTTGATTATTGTTGGTATCACTGGGAGGAATTGACCTCCAGGCCAACTGGCTATGAGGATCAAGTATGTCTATGATGGTAGAACTTCTGTTCTGGAGATACCCTTATGAGACAAGACATGTTTCAGTGGGGCTTTGTTGCTCACTGAGTCTGCATCCTGAGTATGTCCCTTTTAAATTTGAGGAGTTGTAATTTGGTTGGCCCCACTGTGACCCTGTATATACTGGCTCTTGGATCTCCAAGGAGGTGCAAATTTTGCCTCTGTCTGAGGCCACCCAGCAGGGGCTATGGAGAGATCTACAGATTCCTCTTCTTTGTTTGGGTTTTGGAGGTGCCCAGATGAGGCCCACCTGTGAAGCAATGCAAGCTGCTATGTGGTCTTGGGCCTGCTTTTGGATGTTCTGTGTCTCTCTGACTCAGCTGCAGTTTGTTAGGTAAGTTTAGATTTCAAAGGACCAGACCATTCATATGCAAAAGCCTCTATGCTCAGCTTGGATGGGGCAGAGTCTCAGGGCAGAGCAAACAGCAATGGCTTCCTCTCAGCCCTGCTCTAAGAGGCCTCTGGATCTCAGTGTCCTGTGGTAATCTCTGCAAGACACCCTCGTGTTTCGCCCACTGCCCGACAGTCCAGTTCCTCCCTGTCTGTGTCTGGGTCCCCAGAATTTCACCCAGAACTGGAGCTCAGAGCAGTCAGGAGCTTGTGTCTCCCTCTGGCTTGAAAAAGCCACCTGGGTACTCAGTTTCCAGCCCTCTCTGTGCACACACCTCCATACCTCTACCTTCTACAGCTCCTGTGAGTCTCAGTGTGCTTTTCTCTTCTAGTTGTAGAATTTCCACTCAGCCGGCTTTCCTGTTGTTATGGATAATGTCCATTTTGTCTTTTAGTTGTAGTTTTGAAATTGTTTTGTTAGGCAACAGTTTAGGTGTTTACCTATGCCACCGTCTTAGTTTCTCCCCAACATGTTTATTTTGATGCAGCCTGGAAGTGTGCTCCAAAAACTAATTTCCAAGTTCCTTGTTAAGTCATTAGTCCTGACTGCCAGAGATAAAAATGAACTTACTGCACAATCTTCTTATACACACTTAGTGATAGAGGAAAATGGTTAGAATACTAATATCTATAATATAACTGACTGTATTATGATGAAATATTAAATGGATTTCATATGAATATTAGCAACAAGACATGTGGCAAAGGTTCAGAAAAAAGTGTGCTAAATCATTTGTCAGTTAATAATATAGTCTGAAAATCTTGGTGTTTACTGATTTTTTTTCTCTATCTGTTATGTGAATGTATATTATTATATCATGTTGACTGAAGAAAATGAGACAAGGAGTAAAATAATGTAATATCAGAGTTATAACAGTCTGGATTTTCAGCATAGTAATAGTTTAAAAAGATCTACTTTCATAAAATTAAACATTGGTCATTGAAAGAAGCAATTTAGCTTCTTTTTTTGTAAAAGGATCTTTCGAACTTACCAAGGAATATTAAAGATAAAGCTAAATGACTCTTCAAGAAAAGTCTCTTGTTGACTTAAGAGATTATCTGAGGAAGACTATAGAATTTACAAGGGATGAGAACTGTAGCCAGTTACTATCTATCTATATAAAAGGCTAAGTGACCCACTTTATATCTCTCTGAACTTCCTACCAACTGGCCAACTGGCCACTAGCACATATGATGCACACTGACAATTTAAAAATAAATGTTGACTTGCACATGCACAGTACATATAAAGCTCTCACCGATGCCAATCACATGTGTGTGTTTCGATCTGTAATTGTTGATCATGAATTTGGTTGTTATTGTTGACATTCTGATTTATTATCTCAAAATTGTGACCTAACAAAATTGAAGCTTAAGTATTAACAGGACCTGCAAAAGGAGAGGTTGTTCTGATTCTAAGAATTGATATGTCAAAGATCCATGATGGCTGATGATGGGACAGCAGGCTGCAAGATAGTATGTGAGCGAGAGAACAAAAGGAAAGTGTGTGGACATGTGGTGAGTGTATGTATTTGTGAGAGAGGGACATCTATATTCCACAGGACTGCTGGGGACTGGCATACTAGGCTTTCCTGGACAGGCAGCCTCTACTGCTGCTGAAATCTCTTCCAGAGTGGCCAGCTCTTCCACCTTGAAGGGGAGACGGGCTGTGATTGGAAGCCCAGCCTTACATTGAATGAGCTAGAACTCAAATACCTCCCAGGACTTTACAACCACAATGTCCAGGGACCAGCTGCCCCAGCTGCAAACCCACGAACATGGGGACTCCAGCCTCCCTGACTGCAGGCACCTAAAAAGGTTGTCCAGTGGGAGACAACATGGTGCATGATACATGGAAGGGTCCTGTGTCTTCTCACATAGAAGATAGAAGGAACAGCTGAATCAAACAATTCCCAACTGGAATTGGCAAATTAAACACAGCTGGTGAGGCAATCCATGGACAGAAAGGTCAGATATCGTCTAAAGGAAGACTTTACCCCACAAAAATCCATAGTAATTGGGGTCAGTGTAACCCTGAAATGTGGAAGGGGGTACACAGGATTGCTGGCAGGAGAGTCTAGATATTAGCCCACAGCAGGGCTGGACCCAGAAAGGCAGACTGAATTTTTATACCGGCTGCACAAGGCTAGGGGAAAAAGACAAGAATTGGCTTTGACTTTGTTCCTTTTTACCTGCTTGCTTTTCATTGATAAGTCCAGTACATAGGATCTTCCAATTAAAATATTCACCAAGACTGCAGGGGAAGTTGTTTTTGTGGAAACTGGGGATCAGAGTGGGGAAAGAGGAACAGGAAACCAGCTCTGGAGTAGGCTGTCCCTCGAACTCAGTATTAAGTGTGGCAGAGAAAGAAAAATCTACTAGTAAACACTGGGTAGAGGGGCCTGTTAACCCAGGATATTAAGACAGAAACATTGCCACCCAGGGGTTGAATCAGAAATTGACTCTTGTGTAAATACAACTAAAGGCAGGCTGAGAAACCAAAGGAATGGAGAGATCCTGCCTGCTTGAAAACACGATTGTAGCTTATGACAGAGAGGAGTGGTGGGTTGAAGGGAAATTCAGTACTGTGCTGACTACCTGACAGGAATCAGATGTGCCAAGCAGAACAGTAGAGGAAGTGAACAACCTTCACCACTTCACTTTTTTTATTTAATCTTTCACTTAAGAAATCAAATTGTTTTTCTCACTTCATTTTACGAGTTTAGTATTATATTTTTATTTTTAATTAGTGTTATTACCACTTTTATTTTATCTTTTTAAAAGTTTTATTTTATTTTTTCTTTATGTTATTTTATTTTGGAGTTAGTGTTCTACATTTTTTACATTTTTTAGCATGAATTTACTCTATCTCAATTTTTCCTTTATGCCAACACTCTCTTCCTCACTTTTTCCACTTTATTACTCTTTCTCTTACCCTGTTTCTGCTTTAGTTTTTCTCTATTCTTTCTTTTTACTCACTGTTAAAAATTAATGTTACTCATATATCTAATTTCCTCTCCCCTGGTCCAAGTCCATATACACTTCTCTCTTCTCTTTCTTCACAATCCAAAAAAAATGTTCTCTCTTTATTCTCTTTTTTTTTGTGTTCCTTTTATTTCTGTCTGTTTTGTTGTTATTTGTTTGATTGTTGGTTAGTTTGGTTATTTTCTTTCCCCCCCCCCCTTTTTTTTTTTTGCTTCTGATTTTCTACTCCTCACTAATTCTCCTATTCTCCTAATAGCTTAATTAATTCTAATCACCAACTCAGGCTTATCTACTCTATATTCTCCTTCTCTAATAATAAACAAATACATAGATAGATACATTAATGAAAGGGGAAAATTATATATTTTTTTCTTTTATATATATTCTTAATACATTTTTTTTGTATTTTGGTTTTTACTTTTCTTCTTATACACTCCTTCTCTTTCTACCTCCTCTATACTGAATTGTGGCTATTTCCTCATTCATTCAATTCCTTGACCTTACCTTCTGGAAATAAGGTCTGGTTCCTCTGATTCATCTGGGTATTTGTTGTTTGCATTTTTTTGGATTAGTTGTTGTTTATTGTTTGCATTCATCTCTCAGTGTTTATTGTTTGTATTTTATGGATTACTTTTTTATTGGAGTTTTCTCCTAATATACATATATTTTCCTTCTATTTTTTTTTATTCTTTCTTTTCTTTCTTACATGTTTTCCTTTTCTCAACACCATTTTTGCACTCTTTTCTACCCCCTAATTTTCTTTTCTCTGGCTTTCACCTTTATTTGGGGATTATTAGTATTGTGACTACATTTGTGTTTGGTGTGCTATGCATTGTGTCCTGTTTTGTTGTATTTTGTGCTTTTAAGTCAACACAGGAGAGAGAGAGCTACATAGTCAGATACCCTGAGAGGAACAATAATGGGGAGACAAAAAACAGCTCACATACAAAAGAAAACAGGAATCATCAGAAAAAGGAAGTAAATGAAATTGAGGCAAGCAATATGTCATAGAAATAATTCAGAGCAATGATCATAAGGACTCTGAAAAGGTTGAAAGACAAATTCAACAGTATGTTTAAGAACCAAGAGGAAATGAAGAAGAACCAAGAAGAAATAGGAAAAAAATGACATTGCTGCAATAAAGAACTCAGTAGAAAGCATCATCAGTAGATTAGAAGAAGCTGAGGACCACATCAGTGAGCTAGAAGACAAGGTAGGAGAAAATACCCAAGCACAGCAGCATCAAGGAAAAAAAAAAACTTTAAAAAAGGAGGAGAGCCTAAGAGAACTTTGGGACAACATGAAATGAAACAACATCTTCATAATAGGGGAGTCAAAAGGAGAAAAAACTGAGCAAGGAATAGAAAACCTGTTTGAAGAAATATAGACAGAAAACTTCCATAATATCAGGAAGAAAAAACTCACACAAGTCCAAGAAGCTCAAAGAGTCACAAACAAGATGAACTCTAAAAGACCAACACCATGACACGTTATAATTAAATTGGCAAATACCAACAACAAAATAATAATATTAAAGGCTGCCAGAGAGTTACCTATAAATGATCTCCCATCAGACTATTGACTGATTTATTAACAGAAACACATCAGGCCAGAAGAGAATATAATGAAATATACAAAATCATGCAAAGCAAGAATCTAAATCCAAGGATACCGTACCCTACAAAGCTATCAATCAAAATTGAGGGTGAAATCAGGAGCTTCACAGATAAGTAAAGGACTAAAGGAGTTTATTACAACCAAACCAGCAATGCAAGAAATGCTAAAGAGTCTGCTGTAAAAAGAATAGGAAGCGAAGAAGGAACAGAGGCATAAAGAATAAAAATGGTAGATTTCTGTGTTCTCTATTCTATTCCATTGATCTATATATCTGTTCTTGTGCCAGTACGAGGTTGTTTAGAGAACAGTGGCTTTGTAATACAGCTTGATATATGATTTTCAGATCACACTTACTTTGCTCTTCTATCTCAGGATTTCTGCAGCTATTCATGGTCTTTTTTTAACCCAGATAATTTTTTTTTGAAAGTTCATTTTAGGTCTGCAAAATATGTCATTGGTATTTTATTTTATTTTATTTTATTTCTTTATTGATAAGGTGTTACATATGTGTCCTTATTCTCCATTACCCACTCCATCTCTCCCACTCATACCCTCACCCTTCTGTTGTCTGTGTCCATTGGTTAGGCTTATATGCATGCATAAAAGTCCTTTGCTTGATCTTTCCCCCTTATCCCCAATCTCCCTTACCTTTCCTCTGAGGTTTGATGGTCTGATCAATGTTTCTCTGTCTCTGGATCTGTTCTTGTTCATCAGTTTATGCTGTTAATTATTTTGCATAAATGAGTGAGATCATGTGATATTTATTTTTCTCTGACTGGCTTATTTCACTTAGCATAATGCTCTCCAGATCCATCAATTCTGTTGCAAATGATAAGAACTCCTTATTTTTTTACTGCAGCATAGTATTCCATTGTGTAGATGTATCACAGTTTTCTAATCCACTCATCTGCTGATGGGCACCTAGGCTGTTTCCAAATCTTAGCTATAGTGAATTATGCTGCTATGAACATAGGGGTGCACATATCCTTTCTGATTGGGGTTTATAGTTTCTCGGGATAGATTCCTAGCAGTGGTAACACTGGGTCAAATGAGAGTTCCACTTTTAGTTTTCTGAGAAAACTCCATACTGTTCTCCACAACGGCTGCACCAGTCTGCATGCCCATCAGCAGTGCATGAGGGTTCCTTTTCCTCCACATTCTCTCCAGCATTTGTCGTTTGTTGATTTTTTGATGATACCCATTCTGACAGGTGTTAGATGGTATCTCATTGTCATTTTGATTTGCATCTCTTGGATGATTAGTGACTTTGAGCATATTTTCATATGTCTCTTGGCCTTCCTTCTGTTTTCTTTTGAAAAGTATCTATTTAGGTCCCAGCCCAGTTTTTTGATTGGCTTGTATATCTTCCTTTTGTTAAGTTGTATGAGTTCCCTGTAAATGTTGGAGATTAAAACCTTATTGGTGTTGACAATGGCAAATATGTTCTCCCATACAGTGGGCTTTCCAGTTGTTTTGTTGATGGTTTCTTTTGCTGTGAAAAAGCTTTTTATTTTGATGTAATCCCATTTGTTTATTTGTTTATTTAGTTTCCATTGCCCTAGAAGCACTATCAGTTAAGAAATTGCTTCAGCATTTGCCTGAGATTTTACTGTCTGTGCATTCTTCTAGTATTTTTATGGTTTCCCATCTTAGGTTTAAGTATTATATTCATTTTGAGTTTATTTTTGTGTACGGTGTAAGTTGTTGGTCTAGTTTCATTTTTTTCCATGTATCTATCCAATTTTCCCAACATCATTTATTGAAGGGACTGTCTTGACTCCATTGTATGTTCATGCCTCCTTTGTCAAATATTAATTGAGCATAATGGTTAGGGTTGATTTCTGGGTTCACTATTCTATTACATTGGTCTATGTGCCTGTTCTTATGCCAGTACCAGGCTGTTTTGAGAACAGTGGCTTTGTAACACAGCTTGATATCTGGTACTGAGATCCCATCTACTTTGTTCTTCTTTCTCAGGATGGCTGCAGCTGTTCAGGGACTTCTTTTTATTCCAGATGAATTTTTGGAGAGTTCATTCTAGGTCGGTGAAATACGCCATTGTTATTTTAATGGGGATTGCATTGAATATATAGATTGATTTGGGTAGTATGGACAGCTTGATGATGATGATTCTCCCTATCCATGAACATGGTATGTTCTTCCATTTGTTTATATCTTCTTCTATCACTGTTTTCAGAATCCTGTTGTTTTCCACATATAGGTCTATTACCTCCTTAGTTAAGTTTATTCCTAGGTCTCTTAAATTTTTTTTTTTTTTGGTGCAGTGATAAATGGGATTGTTTTTTTTTTAGTCTCTTTCTGTAAGTTTATTCTTTTTATATAAAAATACCATAGATTTCTTGGCATTAATTTTGTATTCAGCTACATTGCCTAATTCATTTATTAAATATAATGATTTTTTATTGGTTCTTTACCGGTTTCTATGTATAGTATCATGTCAGCTACTAATAAGGACAGCTTTACATCTTCTCCAATTTGGATGCCTTTTATTTCTTCTTCTTGTCTGATTGCAATGGCTAGTATTTCTAGTACTATGTTGAACAAGAGTAGCGAGAGTGGGCATCCCTGTCTTGTTCCTGTTCTTAAGAGAAATGGTTTTAGTTTTTGTTCATTGAGTATGATGTCAGCTGTGGGTTTGCTAAGATTTGGAAACACCCTAAGTGCCCATCAGCAGATTAGTGGATTAGGAAACTGTAGTACATCTACACAATGTAATAATATGCTGTGGTAAAAAAGAAGGAGTTCTTACCATCTGGAGAGCATTATGCTAAGTGAAATAAGTCAGTCAGAGAAATATAAACACCACATGATCTCACTAATTTATGGAATATAGTGAACAACATAAACTGATGAAGAAAAACAGGTCCGGGAACAGAGCAATATCTATTAGACCATCAAACCTCTGAGCAAAGGTAGGGGAGGGTGGGGATAAGAGGAAGAGATCAACCAGAGGATTTGTATGCATGCATATAAGCCTAACCAATGTATACAGACCACAGGGGGTGAAGGCATAGTGGGAGGGATAGTGGGGTGGGTAATGGAGGAATAAGGACACATATGTAACACCTTAATCAATAAAGAAATTTTACAATATAAATAAGTAATACTCTTTTGTTCACCTAAAAAAAAGAATAACAATGGCGACAAACAAGTACCTGTCAATAATAACTTTAAATGTAAATGGATTCAAAGCCCCAATCAAAAGATATAGTGTGGCTGAATGGATAAAAAAACATGACTCATATCTGCTGTCTGCAGGAAACCCACCTCAGAACAAAGGACTCACACAGACTGATGGTGAAGGGATGGAAAAATGTTTTTCAGGTGAATGGAAATTAAAAAAAAAAAGCCAGGGCTGCTATATTTATATCTGACAAATATACTTCAAAGTGAAGGCTGTAACAAGAGATAAGGAAGGTCACTTCATAATACTAAAGGGAGCAATCCAACAAGAAGATATAGCTCTGGTAAACATATATGCACCCTATATAGGAACACCCAAACACATAAAAAGACTTCTGGAAGATATCAAGGAAGAGATTGAAAGCAATGTAGTCATAGTAGGCAACTTCAATACCCCACTATTACCATAGGATAAAGTCTCTAAACAAAAAATCAGCAAAGAAACATCAATCTTAAATGACTCACTAGATCAGATGGAATTAATTTACATATTCAGAACATTTCACCCCAAAGCCACAGATTATAATTTTTTTTTCTCAAGTGCACATGTGTCATTTTCAAAGATAGACTACATATTGGGACATAAGCAAAATCATTTCAAATTTAAGAAGATATAAATCATGTCAAATATCTTCTTAGAATACAATGGCATAAAATTAGAAATCAACTACAATAAAATCAATAAAAAAAAAAATGAAACACCTGGCGGCTATGCAGCATGCTATTAAACAGTGACTGAGTTACCAGAGAGATCAAGGAAGAAATAAAAAGCATCATGGCAACAAGTGACAATGAAAACAGAAAACTCCAAAATGTATGGGACACAGTGAAAGCAATCCTGAGGGGAAAGTTCATAGTTCTACAGGTCTGTCTCAAAAATAAAAAAAATAAAATAAAATAAAATAAACAAGAAACAATGTAATAAATTATCTAGCCCTACAATTCAAAGAGTTGGAAAAATAATGACAAGAAAAGCTCAACATAAGCCAAAAGGAGGAAATAATAAAGATAAGAGTGGAAATAAATGACATATAGACCAAAACAGTACAAAAGATCAACAAAACCAAGAGCTGATTCTTTGAAGGATTAAACAAGATTGATTACCCTCCAGCCAGGCTCATTAAAAAAAAAAAAACAAAGAGAGAGGACCCAAATAAACAAAATCAGAAATGAAAGAGGTAAAATAAGAACCCATCACAGAAAAATACAGATGATCATGAAAAAAATACTATGAACAACTCTATTCCAACAAAATGAACAACCTAGACGAAATGGACATATTCTTAGAAAAATAAAAGCTCCTAAAATTCAATAAAAAAGAATAAAAAACCCTGACTAGGCCAGTAACTTCCAAAGAAATTGAAGCAGCCGAGAACCAAGATGGTGGCATAGGTAAATACCTATATTTGCTGCCTCTCACAACCACATCAAAATTACAACTAAAAGGCAAAACAACTACCATCCAGAACTGCAGGAAAGCTGACAGAGTAGAAGTTCCACAACTAGAGAGGTGAAGAAAGGGCATTAAGACTGGTAAGAAGTGTGTAGGTGTGGAAAATGCTGGCACCTTGATGTGCTGCTCTTTTAATTGGGAGGAAGATACAAGTTCTCACTTGCTCTGAACTCCAGTTCCAGGTGAAACTCTGGGACACCCAGACATATATGGGGAGAAACTGGACTGTCTGGCATCAGGACAGGAATGGGAAGGTGGCTTTCTTGCAGAGGTGCTCACAGCTGTCATTGTTCCTACAAGGGGGTATGGGATGTGGAGACCCAGGGGCCTCTCTATTGCAGGGCTGACTGGCAGCCATTGTTGTTTGTTCCACCCTGGAGATTCCCAGAGACCCCGCCCCACCCAATTTATAACCCTACCCAAGCTGTGTACATTGGCTTTTGTATATGAATGGCCTGTCCTTTCTCCACCTAAAACCTGTCAAACTGCAGCTGGATCAGAGAGCCCCAGAGCTTTAAAAAGAAGGCCCAAGGCCTGGCAACAGCAGCTGGCCTTACTTCACAGCTGAGCCTCATCTGGGCACTTCCAAACAAAGAGCAGGAATCTCCAGATGTCTCTGTAGCTCCTGCTGGGCAGCCTCATACAGTGGCTGACTTTGCACCTCCTTGGAGATCCAAGAGCCAGTGTACCTAGTAGTCAGTGTGAGACCATACCGGAGTATAGCTATTCATATTCTTAAGAGATATACTCAAGGGGCAGACTCAGTGAGCACCAAAGCCAACTGAAGCAGGTCCTGCCCCATAATGGTGTCTCCTATGCAACAAATCTTCAAGTGCAGACATAGCTGGTAACCACAGCCAATTGGCCTGGAGGTCATTTCCTCCCAGTGATACCAACAGCAATCAAGGATCAACTGCAACAAGACTGTGCACACAGCCCACAAAGGGGTGCACCAAGATAATTCACCTCAGGTGACTGGGGAGGCTGAGCCACTGGGTCCTATAGGATACCTACCACACAAGGCCACTCTATCAACACAAGAAGATTTATCAACTACCCAATACATAGAAACAAACATAGGGAAGCAGCCAAAATGCAGAGACAATAAAACAAGTCACAAATGAAAGAAATGGAGGAAAGCAAACAACTGGATATAGAGTTCATAACTATCATTATAAGGTTAATCAAGAATCTTCTAGAAACTTCCCAGAAATTTAGTGAGACCTTCAATGATATGGAAAAGGACCAATCAGAAATTAAGAATACACTGACTGAAATAAAGAATAACATACAGAGATTCAACAGAAGACTAGAGGATTCCAAGAATCACATCAAAGATTTGAAATACGAATTAGAAAAAAAAAAACATCCAACCAGAAAAGAAAAAAGAATTCAAAAATATGAAGATAGTGTAAGGAGCCTTTGAGACAACTTCAAGCATACCAACATCTGAATTATGGTGGTGTCAGAAGAAGAGAGAGCAAGATATTGGAAATCTATTTGAAGAAATAATGACAGAAAACTTCACCTACCTGGTGAAAGAAATAGACTTACAGGTCTAAGAAGTGCAGAGAACCCCAAACAAAAGGAATCCAAAAAGGACCACACCAAAGCACATCATAATTAAAATGCCAAACTCAAAAAACAAAGAGAGTCTTAAAAACAGCAAGAGAAAAAGAGTTAATTACCTACAAAGGAGCACCCATACGACTGTCAGTTGATTTCTCAACAGAAACTGTGCAGGCTAGAAGGGAAATATTCAAAGTGATGAATAGCAAGAACCTACAACCAAGATTACTCTACCCAGCAAAGCTAACACTCAGAATTGAAAGTCAGATAAATAACTTCACAGACAAGAAAAAGCTAAAGGAGTTTATCACCATCAAACTAGTATGATATGAAATGTCAAAGGGTATTCTCTAAAAGGAAGAAGAAGAAGAAAAAGGTAAAGATAAAAAAAAATTATGAACAACAAAGTGAGAACAAATACATATCTATCAACAGAGAATCTGAAAATCAAATGAATAAAAAACCCAATTAGCATAACAAACTGGTTAATATAATAGAATCAGGGGCCTGGAAAGGGAGCAGACTGACAAATCTCAGGGGAAGGGGTTTTGCGGGGGGGTTGGACAAAGATCTTACACCTAAGAACGAGGTCAGTTGTGGGGAAGCCTTGAGTGGGGTGAGAATCAGGTGAAGGGGACCTAGGGGGAGAAAAGGGGAACATCTGTAATAATCTGAACAATAAATATTTTTTTAAAACATTTTTAAAAAGAAATTAAAGCAGCTATCAAAAATCTTCCAGCAAAAAAAAAGCCCTGGTCTAGATGATTTTACAGGAGAGTTCAACCAAGCATTCAAAGAACTAAAACCTATCCTCCTCAGACTATTCCAAAAAATACAAGAAGAAGACACACTTCTAAGCTCTTTCTATGAAGCCAGCATTACCCTAATACCAAAACCAGATAAAGACAACACACACAAAAAACTTGATGGCTAGTATCTTTGATGAACATAGATGGCAAAATCCTCAACAAAATTCTAGCAAATATGATTCAGCATTATATAAGATCATACACCATGACCAAGTGGGATTTTTTTCCAGGATGCAAGGATTGTAGAATATCTGCAAATAAATAAGTGTGATTTATCACATAAACAAACTGAGAGTCAAAAATCACATAATCATATCAATTGATGCAGAAAAAGCATTTGACAAAATCCAGTACCTTTTCTTGATAAAAACTCTCAGCAAAGTGGGAATACAGGGATCATACCTTAATATAATAAAAGCCTTATATGACAAACCTACAGCAAACATCATACTCAATGGGCAAAAATTAAACTCATTCCCCCTGAGAACAGGAATAAGACAGGGATGCCCAATTTCACCACTCCTATTCAATATAGTATTAGAAGTGATAACCATAGTGATCAGACAAGAAGAAGAAATAAAAGGCATCCAAATGGAAAAGAAGTAAAACTGTCTTTATTTGCAAAATGACTTGATACTATACATAGAAAACCCCAGACTCCATTAAAACAAACAAACAAACAAACAAACAAAAAACTACTAGACCTAATAAACGAATTTGGCAATGTTGCAGGATACAAAATTAACACAGAGGAATCTATGGCCTTTTTATACACCAATAATTAACTCACAGAAAGAGGAATGCAAAACAACAACAACAATCCCATTTACCAGAGCAACCAAAAAAAAAAAAAAAAGATACCTAGGAATAAACTTATTTAAGGACTTAAAAGACTTGTACTCTGAAAACTACAGGGCAATGAAAAAAGAAATAGAGGAAGACATAAACAAATGGAAGAACATAGATTGGTAGAATCCACATCATTAAAATGCCCATACTACCCAATGCAATCTACATATTCAATGCAATCCCCATTAAAATACCAATGGCATATTTTAAAGATCTAGAAAAAACTCTCCAAAAATTCATATACCATTAAAAAAAGACCCTGAGGAGCCACAGATATCCTGAGAAAGAAGCATAAAGTTGGAGGGATCACAATACCAGATAGCAAGCTATATTATCAAGCCACGATTCTCAAAAGTGCCTGGTACTGGCACAAGAACAAACATATAAACCAATGAAATAGAACAGGAAACCCAGAAATTGATCTAAGCCATTATGCTAAATTAATATTTGACAAAGGAGACAGGAACATAAAATGGAGGCAAGACAGTCTCTTTAATAAATGGTGCTGGGGAAATTTGGTCAGATACATGCAAAAAAAAAGAAAAGAAAAGAAAAGAAAAGAAAAGAAAGAGAGAGAGAGGAAGGAAGGAAGGAAGGAAGGAAGGAAGGAAGGAAGGAAGGAAGGAAGGAAGGAGGGAGGGAGGGAGGGAAGGAAGGAAGGGAGGAAGAAAGAAAGAAAAGAAAAGAAATTAGATCGCCAACTTACACCCTACACAAAAACAAACTCAAAATGGCTAAAGGACTTAAAAGTAAGATGGGAAACCATAAAAATTCTAGAAGATTCCATAGGCAGCAAAATAGCAGACATACGTTGTGGCCAATATCTTTACAGAAACAGCTCTTAGGGCAATGGAGACTAAGGAGAAAATAAACAAGCGGGACTGCATCAAAATAAAGAACTTCTGTACAGCAAAAGAAAACATCAACAAAACAACAAGAAAGCCCACTGAATGGGAGAACATATTTGCCAATGATATTTCCAATAAGGCTTTAATCTCCAAAATTTACAAAGAACTCATGCAATTTAACAAAAGGAAGATAAAAGATCCAATTAAAAAATGGACAATGGATCTAAATAGACATTTTTTTAAAAGAGGAGATACAGAAGGCCCAGAGACATATGAACACATGCTCAAAGTCACTAATCATCACAGAGATGCAAATCAAAACAACAATGAAATACCATCTCACACCTGTCATAATGGCTATCATCAACAAATTAACAACTGACAAGTGCCGGCAAGGATGTGGAGAAAAAGGAACCCTCCTGCACTCCTGGTCGGAATGTAGACTGGTACAGCCATTATAGAAGACTGTATGGCGTTTCCTCCAAAAGTTAAAAATGGAATTCCCATTTGATCCAGTGATCCCACTTCTAGGACTATATCCCAAGAAACCAGAAACACCAATCAGAAAAGATATATGCACCCCTATGTTCCCTGCAGCATAATTTACAATAACTAAGATTTGGAAACAGCCTAATTCCCCCTTAGCAGATGAGTGGATTAGAAAACTGTGGTACATCTACACAATGGAATACTACGCTGCTATAAGAAAGAAGGAATTCTTACCATTTGCAACAGCATGGATGGAACTGGAGAACATTATGCTAAATGAAATAAGCCAGTGGGAGAAAGATAAATATCACATGATCTCACTCATATGTGGGATATAATAATCAAAACAATTTGATGAACAAGAATAGATCCAGAAACAAATGGTCGGGGAGTGGTGGTTAGAGAGCAACCAAAGGACTTGTGTGCATGCATATTTGTGTAACCAATAAACAGAGACACTGGAGCACTGGAGGCTTGCCCGGATTGGGAATGGCTGGGGGTGGGGGGTCAACTTGGGCAAAAGGAGACATATGTAAAACTTTAGACAATAAAAAATAATTAATATGTTCCCATCTGACATTGGTTCCCATTTAAATTAATTCGAAGACAGTTTTCCATATTGCCAGCATTTGCAATGACTATTAATAAATCACAAGGATAAACTCTAGACAGAGTAGGAATATTCCTACCTGAACCTGCTTTTGAACATGATCAGTTATATGTTGCTTTCTCTCGAGTTTGAGAAGTGTGTGATGTTAAGTTTGTAAAATACTTTATCACAAGAGAAATTAGTCAAGCACTCTGAAAGTGTTTTTACTCTTATTGTGGTATACAGGAAGACATTAGAATAAGTTTATTCAATTTACCAGTCATTTTTTCAATGTTGTTTTTATATCACGTTTTCGTTGTTTTTGTATCATGTCTTTGTTGTTATATCATGTTCTTATTGTTTATTAATCAATTTATATATTATTTTCATATATATTTTACTAATTTTCTTTCACCTCTGACATTTCTATTATACAGAATGAATAGTGATATTAAACTATTTCTTCTAATTCATTTCCTTTCAATGTACACAAATTCGTGCACCAGGTCACTAGTATTAGATAAGATCTCCAAGGACTCAATGAAAACTGCAATAGAATATCTTTACATTTGGGAAGGAAATGATGGCTTAGGCTTGGAACAGTATCCTTCTACAATAGATATTAGTTTAAGAAGTTCAAATTCTTATTTGAACCGAGGTCTGAAAAATAAGAATTATGTAACAAATATTACAGACTTTTCCAGATGCTGAAATGAGATCACATGAACACAATTATCCAACTTTCATCTGCCACGAGACCCTGCCTGCTCACAGAGGAAATTAATCCCTTTCCAAAGACTCTCCAGTTGTTCCTCAGCAAAGAGAATGTGCTTGTAACAACATGTTACCTATGTGATTGTAACAAACTCACCTATGTCCTTATAATCCAGACTACTAGTTAAAGCACCTCATCACTGCCTCTATTGCTTATCCCCTTTGTGCAAATTGCACAGAGCTCCCATTCCTTGAGTTACTGAGAACTGAGTCATTCACTCAACTGTATATTAATTTTGTCACTTGGGACTTTAACATCATTATTTGAGTCCAGAATCATAGAAGGTCCTTCATGAAAATGGTCCTTCAGCTTTTGGCTCTATTTTCCCCATTGGCCTTGAATCAAAGGACTAGCCAGAGCACCAACACTCTACTTTCCCTTCTATTCTTTTCAGGTATCTTTTTTTCTGTGCCACAGCAATAAACAACAGACAAAAACTTACTTTATTACTCCTTCTTCAACTCAAATCCCAAAGGCTCCACTCATATAGACAAGGAAGGGATAAGAGAAAGTGTCACCTGATTTCTTTCAGACAAAGTTCTAGCACAAGCTTTATCCCAGCCAAGATATTCTGTTACATATATAATAACAACATGGTCTATGTTTCTATTTGGGTCTGGGTGAGAATAGGAATAGCATGTCAGAGGAAGAAAACTGGTGTAAAAGGAATCACTAACTCAGCAAGAGAATTAAACCTTGAAAGAATCAGTGGCTTCCTTTTTTTGTTCTTTTCTTACTGTTCTCCATTTTCTCTTCAGTTTTAATATTGAGTCAAACACTTTTTTCCTTCATCTTTATATCCAGAAGATGACATAAATTAATTAGTATTCATGGTTGAACAACCACAAGTTAAGAAGATTTATGATGCTGAGTTTGGCAGGCCTTTTGCCTTAATTCTATTTCATATCCAAAGCTAAAGCTTTCTGTTCCGTAAATCAGTGGAATATTTTTCCAGGTAAAACAGTCTTAATATGAATACAATATCACTTTCACACTACAGTTACTGTAACAGTGAAGAAGTGCAGGAAGCCTGTTTTAATTACGTCATCATGAAGATTTTCAAACTGTAAAATATAAACAAATAGTCAAACTATTACCCCATGTCTTACAGGAGAATTTAGACTTAATTTTTAGATATTGTTACCTATGAGGAAAATGATAATGAACCCCACCTCAACTGGTATGTTGTGAATTTCTAGACAAAAGTAGGAAGAAAGTTCTAGAAGTTGTGAGTGAAGACTCAGGAGATCTTAATGTCATAAGAAAAATGCTTAAATATCAACAATTGCTGACAACATAGAGAAGAAATTGGAGTTGGTAAAATATAAGAGGTGTAAAGTGCAGGAAGGAAAAGCAAATGATTAGACTGAACTAAAACAATCAGGGGAGATTTTGCCCCCTAGGGGATGTTTGGCAATGTCTGCAGACATTTTAAAAACAGTAAACTTTTAAATTTTAGTATAGTTTTAGAGTTACAAAAAAGTTACAAACACAGTACAGAGACTTCTGAATATCTCTACTTAGTTTCCTCTATTGTTTTTTTTTTAATTTTTTTAAAGATATTTTATTGATTTTTTACAGAGAGGAAGGGAGAGGGATCGAAAGTCAGAAACATCGATGAGAGAGAGACATCGATCAGCCGCCTCCTGCATGCCCCACAGTGGAGTTGTGCCCGCGACCAAGGTACATGCCCCTGACCAGAATCGAACCTGGGACCTTTCAGTCCGCAGGCCAACGCTCTATCCACTGAGCCAAACCGGTCTCGGCAGTTTCCTCTATTGTTAACATTGGTATGCAATATTATTACAACTAAAGAAACAATTTGACAACTTATTATTAACCTAAGTTTATACTTTATTCATATTTCTTTAGTTGTTACCTAATATCATTTTTTGTTTGTTTCAGGATTCCATCAAGGAAACCATAATGCCTTTAGTTGTTACATTTCTGTAGGCTTCTCTTGACTATGACAGTTTCTCAGACTTTCCTTTTTTGACCTTGACAGTTTTGAGGAATACAGGTCAGGTATTTTGTAGAATGTCCCTCAGTTAGAATTTATCTGATGTTATTCCCATAATTAAGCTGGGGTTATGTTTTTATTTAAGGGAAAGGATGATAGAGGTAAAGTTCCATTCTTATCACATCATATCTAAGACTATCAACATGACTTATCACTGACGGTGTTAATGTTGACCACCTGTCCAAGATAGTGTTTGTGAAGATTTCTCCACTATGAAGTTATATCTCCCTCCCCTTTCAATACTCTACTCTTTGGAAGCAAGTCACTGTGTGCAGCCTTCACAATAGTTATGCTCCATCTCCTCAAGGTCGGAGTAGTAACTACATAAAGTATTTGGAATTCTGTATGGGATATTTGTCTTTTCTCCCATATTTATTCATTCATCATTTATTTACATTTAATATAGACTCCAGCATACTTATTGTAGACATTTTCATTTTTGTAAGGGTACACTTATGGCACCTACTGGTAGAGACCAGGGATGCTAGTACTATAATGCATATGACAGAATCCCACAACAGAAGTTATCTGTTCCCAAATGTCAACAACACCAAGGTTAAGAAATCCTGGTCTAGGGGGAATACTGAGAAACCCAGAGGGCGGCATATGTGGACACCAAAACTGCTGTCTTGCACAACAATTTCAAAACTACAACTAAAAGACAGAACAGACACCATCCAGAACCACAGGAAAGTTGGCTGAGTGGAAATTCTGCAACTAGAAGGAAAGAGAGGGGATCACAGAGACTCAGAAGAGCTGCAAAAAGAGGTTTGGAGATGTGTGCGTGGAGAGAGTGGGAGGTGGTATGCCTGGCTGGTTTCCTCTGGTGGGAGGGAGATGGAGACTCCTGACAGCACTGAACCCCTTATCCTACTGCATTGAACCACAACTCTGGGTGAGACTCATACGGAGGGAGTTTGGACTGTGAAAAGGTAGGAGTGCATGGAAATTTAGGGTAGCCAAGAAAGGGCAGAAGTTTGGGGTGCGTACACCAATGCACACAGAGAGGACAAACTGCTGATTGTGCCTCTGGCTTTCTCTAGTGGGCAGGAGAAAAAACCTCCCAACTGCACCACTTCTAACTGCACTGAACCCCAGATTTGGGAGAGACCCCAGGGAACCAGACTCTGTTTCCTGGAGCATAAGGGAACCAGAAAGGCAGAGGTCTGAGGCAGGCACATGTGTGCATACAGAAAGGGCTGCAATGATTACCCAGAGACACTTGAGACTCAGGGGCTGCTTATGGTGGGGCTTACTGGAAGCCAAAGTGGTCTACTCAGCCTTGAGACTCCACCCCATCCAAGCTCAGCAGAGAGGCTTTTGTAGTTTTGCTGTTCTTGCATCATAAGGCTGATTCCAGCACAGAAGTTCTCCCGGCATAGTGAAAATGCAGAGACAAAGGAACAGATTACAAATGAAAGAAATGGAGAAAAACAAGCAACTGGATATAGAGTTCAAAACCACAGTAATAAGGTTTTTCAAGAATTTCCTAGAAAAGATGGATAAATTTAGCAAGACCCAAGAGGAGATGAAAAAGGACCAACAAGAAATTAAACATACACTGATTGAAATAAAAAATATTATACAGAGACCTAATAGCAGACTAGAGGAAGGCAAGAATCAAGTCAACAATTTGAAATACAAAGAAGCAGAAAACACTCAACTGGAAAATAAAAAAGAAAAAAGAATCCAAAAATGTGAAGATAGTGTAAGGAGCCTCTGGGACAACTTAAATTGTACCGACATCAGAATTGTGGGGGTGCCAGAAGAAAAGAGAGAGCAAGATACTGAAAATCTATTTGAAGAAATAATGACTAAAAACTTCCCACATTTGGTGAAAGAAATAGACTTACAAGTCCAGGAAGTGCACAGAACCCCAAATAAAAGGAATCCAAAGAGGACCACACCAAGACATATCACAATTAAAATACCAAGAGCAAAAGACAAAGAGAGAATATTAAAAGCATCAAGAGAAAAACAGTTAATTACCTACAAGGGAGCACCCATACGACTGTCAGCTGATTTCTCAACAGAAATTATGCAGGTAGACAGGAGTGGCAAGAAATATTCAAAGTGATGAATAGCAAGAACCTACAACCAAGATTACTCTACCCAGCAAAGCTATCATTCAGAATTGAAGAGCAGATAAAGAGCTTCACAGATAAGGAAAAGCTAAAGGAGTTCATCAACACCAAACCAGTATTATATGAAATGCTGAAAGGTACTCTTTAAGAAGAGGAAGGAGAAAATGGTAAAGATAAAAATTATGAACAACAAATACATATCTATCAACAAGTGAATCTAAAAATCAAGTAAATTAAAAATCTGATGAACAGAATAAACTGGTGAATATAATAGAATCAGGAGCATAGAAAGGGAGTGGACTGATAATTCTCAGGGGGAAAGGGGTGAGGGGGGTGCAGGGAGAGACTGGATAATAATCATACACCTATGGATGAGGACAATGCGGGGGGAGGTAAGGCTAAAGGGAAGGGTTTGAGCTGGGTGTAAGGGACCTATGGGGGGAAAAAGAGAAACAAATGTAATAATCTGAACAATAAAGATTTATTAAATTAAAAAAAAAGAAACCCTGGTCTACAGCCTTTGATGTTCTACTCTTTTAGGAGTTGCATATGGAATTGCAGCTGTAGTTTTATAATTGAAGTCAATAAATAATGTTGAATTTTCAGAGACATTTGTTGGAGTTTATAAATGAATAATTCTTTTGGTTTTATCCTATGTAATAAATATGTAATATGCAAATTGACCATCACTCCAACACACAAGATGGCCAACCCCATGAGCTCAAAGATGGCCACACCCATGGGACACAAGATAGCCTGCAGAGGAGGGCAGTTGGGGGGGATATGGCCAACAGGGGAGGGCATTTGTGGGTGACCAGGCCTACAGGGGAGGGCACTAGGGGTGATCAGGCCTGTAGAGGAGAGCAGTTGCAGGGCACCAGGCCAGAATGGGAGAGCAGTTGGGAGGGAGAAGACCTGAAGGGGAGGGCAATTGGGGGGACCAGCCCTACAGGGAAGGGCAGTTAGGGGTGACCAGACCTTCAGGGAAGGGCATTTGGGGGTGACCAGGCCTGCAGGGAAGGGCAGTTGGGGGCGACCAGGCCATACGCGGAGGCAGTTGGGGACAACTAGGCCTGCAAGGGAGGGCACTTCTGGGTGATCAGGCCTACAGTGGAGGGCAGTTGGAAGGGAAAAGGCCTGAAGGGGAGGGTAGTTGAGTGGGGACCAGGCTTTCAGGGGAGGGCAATTGGGTAAGACCAGTCCTACAGGAGAGAGAAGTTGGGAGGGATAGGCCTGAAGGGGAAGGCCATTTGGGGTGATCAGGCCTGCAGGGGAGGACAGTTAGGTGCAACCAGGTTAGCAGGGGAGGGCAATTGTGGGGAACATGTTGGCAGGGGAGGGCAGTTTGGGGCAATTGGGTTGACAGGGGAGCAGTAAAGTGTCAATCAGGCTGGCACGGGAGTGACTAGGTGGTGATCAGCCTGGCAGGCAGAAACAGTTAGGGGCAATCAGGCAGGCAGGCAAGCAGTTGGGATCCAGCAGTCCTGGATTGTATGAGGGATGCCTGACTGCCCATTTAGGCCCTGTCCCACTGGGATCAGGCCTAAATGGGCAGTTGGACATCCCTTGAGGGGTCCCAGATTGGAGAGGTGCAGGCTGGAATGAGGAACACATACACACAGACACACACACACACACACACACACACACACACACACACACACACACAGTGCATGAATTTCATGTACTGGGCCTCTAGTGCAGACATAATATAGGAGATTTTGTTTCTCTAAGGCTGTGTATAAACAAAATGAGCTGGGAAGTTGAAGCAGCTACAAGACTATTATAATCCATTAGCATCCATCTACCACCCTTAATTTAAAGAAAAAAAATTGGCTCAATATGTACACATTGGTAGTCTGCATTGAACAAATTTAGTGAATATTTACTTAGCACCTGTGTATGAGTTTCAAGAATCAATAGAGGCTTTGAAATGAATCTGGAAGTGTGAAAGATGAGATTAAAAAGGAAATGCCATTTCCTTCATAGTCAGCCTCCTGTACATGCCACCTTTTCACTTCCTTGCCTTTAACTAGAACAGTGGTACTAAACCGAGTTCAATGTTGCACTCCCCCAAGACTTTTGGCAACATTTGAGGATTTTTGGTGATAGGTGCCATAACCTCGGGAGAGGAGTGTATTGGCATCTAGTGGGTAGAGATCAGGAATGCTGTTAAACATGCTACAGTACACAGTACAGCTCCCCAAATAAAGAAACATCCAGTCCCAAATGCCAATAGTGACAAGTTTGAGAAACCCTGAACTAGAGGATAAGAAAATAACCTTTCAGGTTGATCAAATTTCACACAATCAGAGAGAGGTATAGTTGTCTTTGTATATCCCTTTTTAAATAGTGTGTGTGTGTGTGTGTGTGTGTGTGTGTGTGTGTGTGTGTGTGTATGTGTGTGTGTGTGTGTGTGTGTGTGTGTGTGACTAAACCCTTTTTGGCCACATTACTGTTGGGGTTGAAAGACATTCAAGAGCATAGGTATAGTTGAGTAATATCAACCTCCTTATCCTAGCCTATGAAACCCTGAAAATCAGGCTCTCCATCCTTTCGGTCTTCTTTTCATGCCCCTCTGCCCTTCGCTCTCTTGATCTATCCAGCTGCACAAGACCCAAGCACAGACTCACTGCATGATCTTTGCACTTAATGATACTCCCTCTAACTTGGACATGACTGGCTCCCTTTCATCATTCCCTTCTAAGCTCAATGTCACATTCTCTGCACAGCATTTCCTAATCACACTATCTAAAACACATCTTCACACAAAACACACTCTTGATATCATCATTTTCTGTTGTCTATAGCACTTCCCACTTTCTGAAGTTACCTTATTTGTCTTTTACATTAGCATAGTTGTTCCCTAGGAGCAAAGGACATGTTTCTCTAGTCCAGCTTGTATCTGTGTGCCCTATACCAAGTCTGGCACAGAGTCACAGGTAAGTAAATATTTGTTGAAAAAAGAGAAAATTAAAAAAATGTATTTGTTGAGAAACTGAACAAATGAATGAATTACTTTGGAATGAAGATTTAAATATTTTTGAAAATTATGAATTCGCAGTAAATGTTCTGTGCTTCTTTAGCCTATGGAAAAATAAAATTAAGAAATAAAAATTTAAAATATGGAATGCTTAAAAAGAAATCATCAACAAAACAAAAAGAAAGCCCACTGCATGGGAGAACATATTTGACAATGGTATCATTGATAAGGGATTAATCTTCAACATTTACAGGGAACTCATACAACATAACAAAAGGAAGCTAAAAAACCCAATTAAAAAATGGGCAAAGGACCTAAATAGACACTTTTCGAAAGAGGACATACAGAAGGCCAAGAGACCTATGAAAATATGCTCAAAGTCACTAATCATTTGAGAGATACAAATCAAAATGACAATGCGGTACCATCTCACACCTGTCAGAATGGCTATCATCAACAAATCAACAAATGCCAAGTGCTGGCGAGGATGTAATTGTCATCTGGCTTTCTCTAGTGGGCAGGAGAAAGTGACAACTCCCCAATTGTCCCCTCCAATGGAACTCTCATGCACTGCTGATGGCAATGCAGACTGGTGCAGCCATTGTGGAAAACAGTATGGAGTTTCCTCAAGAAACTAAAAATGGAACTTCCATTTGACCTAGTGATCCCACTCTTAGGAATATATACCGAGAAACTGGAAATACCAATCAGAAAGGATATATGCACCCCTATGTTCATAGCAGCACAATTCACCATAGCTAAGATTTGGAAACACCCTAAATGAATGGATTAGAAAACTGTGGTACATCTACACAATGGTATACTACACTGCAGTAAAAAAGGAGTTCTTACTACTTGCAACAGCATGGATTGAACTGAAGAGCATTATACTAAGTGAAATATGCCAGTCAGAGAAAGATAAATATCACATGGTCTCACTCATTTATGAAATGTAATTAATAATGTAAACTGATGAGCAAAAACAGATCCATAGACAGAAAAACATTGATCAGACCATCAAACCTCAAAGGGAAGGTTGGGAAGGGTGGGGGTAAAGGAGAGAAATCAACCAAAGGACTTGTATGCATGCATATAAGCCTAATTAATGGACACAAACAACAGGGGGGGTGAGAACATGAGTAGGGGGATAGGGGGTACGTAATGGGGAATAAGGACACATATGTAATACCTTAATCAATAAAGAAATTGAAAATAAATAAATTAATAAAATAATGTTTGAATGCTTTATCACTTAGGAGCACACTATATACTATATAAGTTTTGTTAGATCATGAAATGGTTATATTTGTTATATTACATATAAATGAAACATTTATTAAAGTAATTATGAATTTAAATTTAATTTAAAAATATTAAAATTTGCCTGGACACTAGTGGCTCGGTGGTTGAGTGACCACCCATGAGCTAGGAGGTCATGGTTTGATTCCCGGTTTGGATACATACCCAGTTTTCAGGCTCAGTCCCCAGTGAGGGGCATGTTGGAGGCAGCCAATCAAAGATTCTTTCTCATCATTGATGTTTCTCTCTCTCTCTCCCCTCCCCTCCTCTCTCTGAAATCTATAACGATATACTCTTTAAAAATAATTTTATTTCCAGATTTTCCCCATTTAATGTAAGCATAAAACTCCCTGAGAACAGATGAAAACATTGATACTGAAGTTGAAGATTTTAGAATTTAAGGTCCTACACAGATGTAGAAAACATTCATTCTTACAAAATGAAACATGCGTCTTCCTGGCTCCAACCCTTAAGAATATCACATTTCCTGAAATACTGGAAAGTTGCTTGCTGATATTGATTCTTACAGGTTTTGAATATTTGCTGATACAGCTAAAAAAATAGCAGGAATGTCATAAAAGTTCAGACAGGAAATAAGGAAGGCAATCATTGCAGACTGGTGCAGGCACTGTGGAGAACAGTATGGAGTTTCCTAAAAAAACCTGAAAATGGAAATCCTATTTGACCCAGCAATCCCACTCTTAGGAATATATCCTAAGAAATTAGAAACACCAATCAGAAAGGATTTATGCATACCTATGTTCATAGCAGCACAATTTACAATAGCTACAATTTGGAAACAACCTAGGTGCCCATCAGCAGATGAGTGGATCAGAAAACTATGGTACATCTACACAATGGAATTCTATGCTGCCATAAAAAAGAAGGAATTCTAACCATTTGCAGCAACCTGGATGCAACTGGAGAGCCTTATGCTAAGTGAAATAAGCCAGTCAATGAAGGAGAAACACCACATGATCTCACTCATTTGTGGATAATAAAGAACATTATAAACTGATGAACAAAAAGCTGGATACAGAGGCAGTAAAGCATCAAACAGACTGTCAAATTACAGCAGGAAGGTTAGGGAGAGGTGGGGTAGATAAGGGATCAACCAAAGGACTTGTATGCATGCATACAAGCATAACCAATGGGGGGTTAGGGTA
>PVJN01001102.1:0-57117 GCA_004026805.1 Lasiurus borealis | reverse complement strand
TCAACCAAAGGACTTGTATGCATGCATACAAGCATAACCAATGGGGGGTTAGGGTATGCCGGGGGGGGGCAATGGGAAGATATGTATACATGTAACACATTAATAAAAAAAAAAAAAAGGAAGGCAATCGTATATGGGGTAGGTTGAATCTCACCTCCATGTATCCACTGGGTAAGATGGAAGTTGCAACCTGAAGTGGACCTTTATATAGTAGTTTGAGCACATGAAGATAATTGACAAATGTATTGGAGAAGTTTGCTTTTTTTTTCCCCTTAAAATAATTAGGTAAAGGAGAAGTAATCTTTTCCTTCAAAATTTTCTACTTACTTTGTTAAACATGTTCCACATAAAATGAACAGACCATACTTTCCCTACATATTCCCGATGTGTTTTTATCCTAGAAATTCAGAGTATTTTAATAAATGTGGTTATATTAATTTTGTTTATGGTTAGATTGCCAAACTTCTGGGAAATTAATATGATGTAGGCAAGGTGGTAAAGTAGGATGAGCTTTGTGACAAGAGTCAGGAGATCTGTGTTTCAGTCACCAGTTCTGAAATAAAAAGTTTCATAACCTTGGATAAATTACCCAACCATTTGGGGAATCTCAATTTCCTCATCTGAAAATAAATGAATGATTGGACCCTAGACTAACTTTAAAGTTGTTTACAACTCCAAAATTCTATTTGAGAAGTTCATGTGTTACGTATTTTAAATTTAAAAAGCAAACTCTTTCTTTGTTTCCATGTATAGAAATTAAAATTGTTACCTCAGTCCTAGCCAGTTTGGCTCAGTGGATAGAGCATTGGCCTGTGTAATGAAGAGTCCAGGGTTCGATTCCAGTCAAGGCAAGTGCCTGGGTTGCAGGCTGGATCCCCAGTAGGGGGCATGCAGGAGTCAGACAATCAATGATTCCCTCTCATCGCTGATGTTTTTCTCTCTCTCTCCCCCTCTCCCTTCCTCTCTGAAATCAATATACAGTGGTACCTCGAGATACGAGTTTAATTCATTCCATAACCTTGCTCATATATCAAGTTGCTCATATCCCAAAGCAAATTTCCCCATTGAAATCAATTGAAATGCCATTAATCCGTTCCAGCCCCCAAAATGCCACCCCAGTTGTTCTTGTTACATGTTTTTGAATAAGAAAAATGTATTTATAAATGACAAATATTGTATAAAAACATAATAAAAGAGAATGTAAAGAAATAAACTGGTTTTATAAAGTGTATTTACCTACTCATTATACTCTTACTGCTACACTTTATCCCTAAACTGAATGTAACTTAACTAATCTTCCTGAACTTAATTGCTATTGGTCTTTGCATTTTTGGCCGATTTCAAAAAAAAACGTGTCCAACAAGGTTTGCCTTTTCCTCCCTTTCAGAATGTTTCTGAAATGGGTGAGGCAAGTTTCATTGAACAGCTCCAATGCACGACCAGTAGCAACTTTTTCGGGGTGTTTCTTTTCCACGAAGTGTGACACCCTCTCCCACATTCCTAAGATCTCCTTTATCTCACTTGTAGAGATCTCCTCCACCTCTGGCTCCTCCTCAAAACCAATTTCTTGGAGAACCTCCGCATGTTGCTGAGACTGCAACTCTTATAACTCCTCTGTGGTGAGTTCCAGAGAGTGCTCCTCGAGGAGCTCATTCACGTCTCTCTCATCCACCTCCAGGCCCATGGATTTTCCAAGAGACACTATCTCCTCTTCCACTTTCAGCTTGTGTTCAAATCCTTCAAAGGTCCTTTCAGCTGCGGCCTCAGGCCACAGCTTGTTCCATGCAGAGGTCAAAGTCCTCGTTGTAACACCCAGCCAGGCCTGATCAATAATTCTGAGGCATATCACGTTGTTAAAGTGGTTCTTCCAGAACTCTCAAAGGGTGAGGTTTGTGTTCTCCATCACCTCAAAGCAGCGCCGGTACAGGTGCTTGATGTACAGCTTTTTAAAATTAGAAATCATCTCCTGATCCATGGGCTGCAGGATAGGAGTAGTGTTGGGAGGTAGGTAGACAACCTTTATAAACTTGAACTCTTCGAGGAGTTCATCTTCGAGGTTAGGTGGGTGAGCAGGAGCATTGTCGAGGACAAGAAGGGCTTGCATGGTTAGGTTGTTTTCCTGTAGATATTTTTTAACAGAAGGGCCGAAAACCAGGTTTACCCACTCCACAAAGAACTGCATGGTGACCCATGCCTTCGGGTTTGCCCTCCACATAACTTGCAGTTTATCTTTTAAAATCTTATGTGACTTAAAGACTCTGGGGTTTTCCAAATGGTATGCAAGCAGAGGCTTGATCTTGCAGTCGCCACTTGCATTGGCGCACAGTGTGAGAGTTAGCCTATTCTTCATGGGTTTGTGGCCTGACATCGCCTTCTCCTCTGCTGTTATATAAGTCCTATTCGGCATCTTCTTCCAGAAAAGCCCTGTCTCGTCACAGTTGAAGACTTGCTGGGGGATATATCCTTGGGCTTCTATCAGTTCGGAAAAAGTTTTGAGGTAATCCTTAGCTGCCTTCACATCCGAACTTGCTGCCTCACCATGCCTGACGATGGAGTGAATGCCGGACCTTTTCCTGAAGTTATCAAACCAGCCTCTACTGGCTTTAAATGAGTCTTTCGATGCTTCGTCCGTGGAAGTGCGTGGGGTCTGCTTCAGCAAATCACTGTAAATCGCTCGTGCCTTCTCACATATGATGCCCTGTGTTAATGTATCTCCTTTAAGCTGCTTCTCCATCACCCACACCATCAGGAGATTCTCCATCTTTTCATGGAGAGAGCTACGGAGCTTAGAAATTACTGTTAACGCCCTTAGCTGGCATTATACCCTTTATTGACTCCTTCTGTTTAAGCACAGTGCATATCATTGAAGTACTATGCCCGTATTGCCTTGCCAAGTCAGCCACTTGCACACCTTGCTCATATTTTTCTATGATTTCATGTTTTAATTCAATAGACATCATCCTCTTCTGAGCACTGACCTTTCCACTCGCTTTCTTCGAACCCATGGTTATAAAAAGAAATGTGATAAAGTATGTAAATGCATAAAAGATGCTTTGACAATGAGGTAAACAAGCACACTGACTGAGGGGTGGGCAACTATGAGACGCTGGAGTCGCAGTAAACTGGTGGGTCGTGTGCAGCCGGCCAATCCGCGCGATTACTTGTATCTCAAATATTGCTCGTATTTCAAAGCAAAAAATCGCTAGCTTGACAGCTCGTATCTCAAAAATCTCATATGTTAGGGCACTTGTATCTCGAGGTATCACTGTGTGTGTGTGTGTGTGTGTGTGTGTGTGTGTGTGTGTGTGTAAACTGTTGCCTCAGTTTAAACCTGTATCAACAGAATAAGTTAAAAGAGGAAAAATGGCCCAGGAACACAGACTTCCAAATTCTGAAGCCATGTTTCTCTTTGGGTACTGGCCAAGTGCCTAGGTACACTTGTGTAATGATTTGCCCTCTGCCCTGAGGTTTCTTAATCTACATTTTTCAGTGTGTCCTATATGTTTGTTTATCAAAATGAGCAGAACTGTCTCAGATAGGACACAGTGTAATATCCTAGTCAATGGATGAAACACTTTTCATCTTTTGCAATTTTCCGGTCTTAAATTTTATAACTTCTCTGACCTTAAATGAGGGCACCTTGACTTTCACTTAATCTGATGATGTATTTTATTATCTGAAGTAAGGTACTGGGTTTTGAAATTCCCCTCTCCCCCATCCTATATAATAAAGAGGTAATATGCAAATTATGGCCACCTCTTGTGGACACAAGATGGCCACCACAAGATGGACAGCAGGAGAGGGCAGTTAGGGGCAATTGGGCTGGCAGAGGAAGATAGTTAGAAGAGATCAGGTCTGCAGAGGAGGGCAGTTAGGGGCAACCAGGCTGGCAAGATTAGAGCAGTTGGGGGTGATCAGGCCAACAGGGGAGAGCAGTTGAGGGCAACCAGTCCTGCAGAAGAAGACCGTTGTCACCAAGCCCGCAGGGGAAGGCAGTTAGGGGCAATTGGACTGGCAGGGGAGCAGTTAGGCATCAATAAGGCTGACAGGGGAGAAGTTAGAGGTGATCAGGCTGGCAGGCAGAAGCATTTAGGGGCAATTAGGCAGGCAGGTGAGCAGTTGGGAGCCAGCAGTCCTGGATTGTGAGAGGGATGTCCCAGATTGGAAAGGGTGCAGGCTGGGCTGAGGGACACCTCCCTATACATAAATTTTGTGCACCAGGCCTCTAGTTCACTTATAAGGAAAAGTTATAATAAATTCTAAAGTGATTCTGCCCTGCCACCATATGGGTTTTCCTGTATCTTCTAACACAGGACTACAAGGAGCTATGGGTCATTATCATCACCAGGAGAGTAAAATTGGCAAATGTAGTCCCTGATGAGAGTAAGAGCATAAGATCTATCTGGGAAAGATTATTACATTTAGGCACATCATAGCATTAACTTGTTGATAATTGTGGTATTAAAATACAAAGTCAATAGAAAAGATGACGCTGGTCATCTCATATAAAAGTAACTGACATGGTTTTTGTGTTAGTATTTATTTCCAATTTTGGAAGTTTGCTAATGTTTAAACACTGTACCAGATACCATAAAGGCCCCATCAAAATTTACTATTACAGAGCTTTATCATGGAGCTGATTTGATCTGCATTATGTAAAGATTCACTTTTGCCATTTTTTATAACCTAGGCTATTTCTTTTATGCTAATTTATAGGTGTGCTTTCCATCATGCTTCCCTTGGTATTCTGTATTTAGTTTTTCTTTCATCCCCAGGTGAGCTTGTTTATTTCCCCAAAAGTGGCAGCTTTTGTAAACTGTTGGCAAAAGGGGTAAAGTATAGAGTGTTGGGGAGGGAGGTGTGATTGAAGTTGAAGGGACTTTCAAAGTAATGTACTTTGTTTAATTAAGCTGCCTTTCTCTGACATTTTCCCCAAGTAAAATGTTAAAATAGTGTATTCCTGCCAAAAAATCCCCAAACTCAATTCCAAACAAAAGAAACAACCTCTCTACCCTGAATTAAACACTATTGTTTTTGTGTTGGTGATTTATTTGAAGAATCATTATATTTCATTTAAATATAACTTTTGTGATTCTATAGTAGATCAGTGAATGCTCTTGTTTTCTTTTGGGGGCCTATTTATCAATGGGAATATTACTACAAATCACTTGTTTTCTATTTATTTTGAAAATCAGAGAAAAAGCTGTTTTGGTAATATGAGTCAATTATCTTATATCATTTCATTCAGCAAGTCTACATGTAGGATTTATTCTAAGAAGTTGAGAGAAATGCAAATGTATAATCAAAAATGTTCATAACAGCATCATTTATACTACTGGATAAATTTTGAAACTATCCTAAATGTCCTACAAACAATAGGGGACTGGTTAAATAAATTATGTGACATCTATATACTAGAATATTATGTCTTCCTAAACATAGTTTTAAAGTAATTTTAATGACATTGGGTAGAGTTCATGTTACAGGTCAAGGGGAAAAAACACACAATACTATATACAGAGAATGGTTTCAATTTTGAGAAAAATATGTATAAGAAGAAACTACTAAAAAGTAGATCAAAATATTAATAGTGGTTCTCCAAGGGCAGCAGATCTGGATTTAAAAAAAAAAAAGCATTCTTTGGGTATTTTCTATTTAATAGTTACTTTTAGAAAAATATGTTAAAAATTATCATACATTTTATTTTATTTTAAAAAATTTATCTTTATTGTTGAAAGTATTACAGGTGTCCCCTCCCTCACCTCCACTAAGCTCTCCACCCTGCTTCTGTCCCCTCCCCAGGCTTTCCCTGCACAGTTGTCTTTTCAAGGGCTATGCATATAAATTCATTAGTTAATCTCTTCCTACTACCCCCTCTTCCCTATGAAATACAGCAGGTCAGTCTGTTGTGTGATTAAAATGTTTCTGAATCTTTTTTGTTCATTAGTTTATTTTGTTTATTAGATCCCACATATAAGTAAGATTAAACATTTTAATGAAAGCAAATTAAACAAGAACAAGATAGCATTGTTTGTCTATTGGATTGGCAAGATTTTTAAAGATTGATCATCTTCAATGTTTTCAAGAATCTGAGGAAAATAACACTCAAGTATGAGTGTAAATTGGATTGGCACTTTTTAAAGTATCTTTTAATTTTTTAAATGAACATACTCTTCGACCCAGCATCATTTTCACTGATAGGGCTCCTCTATACAGCTGCTTGAACAAATTCAGAAAGACATATGCATAGATGCCCAGCTGGTGTGGCTCAGTTGGTTGAATGTCTTCCTGTGAGTACATCACAAAGTTCTTGGTTCATTCCCAGTCAGGGTATACATGCCCAGGTTGCCAGCTTGATCCCATTAGAAGGTGTGCAGGATGTCCTAGACTCTCTATTCCAATAATTACAGGTTGTTGTTGTTCCTTGTGATTAAGCCTTAACTGGTTTGGCTCAGTGGATAGAGTATTGGCCTGTGGACTCAAGGATCCCAGGTTTGATTCTGCTCAAGGGCATGTACCTTGGTTGTGGGCACAGACCCAGTAAAGGTTGTGCAGGAGGCAGCTGAATGATGTTTCTCACTCTCTTTTCTTCTCTGTAAAAAATCAAAATATATTTTTTTTAAAAAAGAAGGTGCACAGGAGGCAGCCAATCAATGTTTCCCTCTTATTGATGTTTCTATCTTTCTCTCCCTCTCCCTTCCTTTCTCTGAAATAAATAAAAACATATTGTATTTAAAAAGATATATACATAGGGATACTAATTGGAGTATTGTGAAAAAATTAGGGAAAAATCCTGAATGTTCATCAATAAGGGTATGAGAAATATATTATGGTATATCCATACTATGGAATACTGTATAACAGTAAAAAAATGAATCATAATTCTAAACATGGAATGATGTTCCTGATATCTTATTAAGTAGATAAAAACAACTTGCAGGGCAATATATATAATATATTCTTTTTTAAAAAATAAGTATATATGACTGTATATAGGCATGGCAAACATTTGGGAAGATATATACCACATTGTTCATAGTTGTTATCTCTGTGGAGTGAGATCAAAGATTCTTTTATTTATATACTTCCATTTAAACAAAGAAAATTAACATGCAGCTCTTCTGTAATAATAAAAAAAATAATGAAGAACCCTGGACAAGTAGCTCAGTTGGATAGAAAGTTGATCTGATATGCCAAGATTTCTGGTTCGATCTTGGATCAGGGAACATTCAACAATCAATCAATCAATGCATAAATAGGTAGAACAACAAATTGATGTTTCTCTCTCTAAAATAAATAAATAAATGTTTAAAAATAATAAAGCACAGACAACAGTGGGGTGAGGGCATGAATAGGGGTTTGGGGGATAGGAGGATAATGGGGGGGGGATAAGGACACATAGGTAACACCTTAATCAGTAAAGAAATTAAAATAATAATAATAAAGAGTCAGTGGAAAGGTAGAGCTTACTGTGTGAAAGTTGCTTTGTAAATCTTTCAGGAATATATCAGTTCATAAATAGTGATGTACAGTTACAAAGAGTTTAGAGTCCTTTACATAGGGCCTAATTTGCACCATGACTCACTGAAGAGAGAGAATAGTTACAGGGAGGAAGTTATTCATAAGCTGATCCAGATTGCCATACCTAAATTTTGCCCAGTGGCAATGAAGTCAGAAATTTATAATTTCATAAATATTATTGAAAAGAGCTTGTAGAAAGTTGAGGTTCGCCATAGATTCTAAAGGCTGCCTGTATAGATTATATGGATTAAATACATCTCATAGCCAAAACTGACTTTCAATATCTATGAGTTTACCTTTAAGGTAGTATTTGTTTTAAATGTCTTGTCATAGGAGGGGTTCCCCCTAGGTATAATATAGATGAACGATATTCCAAAATGAGATTTTACTTCTCTTCTAGATGAGTTTATGTGATAATAAAATGTACATGTGAAACATTACTTATTCAGCCACATGCACATTTTTCTCTCAAATAATAGCATCTACCTCATAGGCTTATTGTGAAGGTAAAATGAAATAATACATGTGAAGTGCTGGGGGCGGGAACAGTGTCAGACACATAATAAGTACTCAACAACAACTGGTGTCCATTGTTATTCAAATACATTGCTAAAGATTTTCCATTTGAATGACAATAACTTGGCCTGTACCTGGTGCCATATATGGGCCAAGTGAAGGAGATAGTTTTATTACAACATTTTAATATGAACAAGGATTATTTTGAATAAATGTTCATGGGATGAGCAGAGTGAATATCTAGGTATAATGATGCAGTTTTTCCATTTTATAGAAGGAATTATCAAAGGTTATATTTAGAGGATTGAAGGGAATGGAGATTAGCTTGGAGATTACAGAGTGATTTAATGAATGAAAGTGAAGGTGCTGGTGGTAGAACACTTCTTAAGGAATTTAGTCCTTGGCTTTAAAGAAAGTCAATTAATAAACAGAAGAATCTGAGGAAAGACTGGTGTGGTATAATGGAAGAATATGAGTTTTGATTTTAAATTATTTTTTTACCTATCTGTAAAATAAGGAGATTGGTAATTAGTAAGTACCATTTACTACACATTTGCCATAGCCTGGGCATTTTATAAGCATGATTTCATTTAATCCTTTCTCAGAGGAGCCTTATGAATGAAGTGATATTATTCCCAATTTACAGATGAGGAAGATGAGGCTCTGAAGAAGTTATGTAACATGGTCAAAGGTGGTCCAAGTTCAATGCCCAAATGGTTTCTAAAGATTTTCCATTTGATACTCTGCTTTTATGTGGCTTCCGGATTTTAATAGTTCATTTTTCTGAATAAGAGGCATTTTTAAATTTTGTTGTTATTTGACTTGTCTTTTAAGAATGAGAGATAAAATAGAATCTTCTTGTATGTGAAAAGGGAAGAAAACTAGAGATTTAAGGTGAGTTATGCTATTGATTACCTTTTCCCCTAACCGAGGCTAGAAGCATTACAGAAAGTGGGTAAAAATATACCAATGGTAACTTCCTTGTAGACTTGGTGACAACCACAGCCGATTTCATTGCCTCATGGTTAATATGAATATTATGTTGTTGTTTTCTCCTTTTTGGGAAGATTGGTAAAGCAATTTGCAAGGATACTGCAGATTTTATTTAGAGGGGGATAAGAGTTTGCTTTTTTAAAAAATGGAATTTATTGGGGTGCAATTTGTTATTAAATCATACAGTTTTCAAGTATAAAACTTAATAAAACACTATCTTCATACTACATTGTGTACTCACCACCCAAAGTAAAGTCCTTTCACTTTTTAAAAGACAAAGAATGAGTTAGTGAGAAACACTGAAATCAAATTCCATTAAAACCCTGCTGGGATTTTGACTTGGACTGCACTGACTTTATAGATTAATTAGAGGCCCAGCACATGATTAAAATCGCACTGTGTGAGAAGGCACCCCAAGAGGGGTTGGGACCCGCACTTGACTCACGCAGCACCGGCCACCCACCGGGCACCATAGAAGTCAGGCTGGACTGGTGCCACAGGAGGCCAAACTGGCACCTCGGAGGGGCTGGGACCCATGCCTGACATGCAGTGTCCTCTGGCCCCTCTGCCTGTGTCCACCCTGGGGCCGCCTAAGCTGCTGCAGCAGTTCAGGCAGGCCACCCTGCCTCTGTCTCTGTCTGCTCTGGGCCTCACCTGAGCGTACAACCTCGTTTGGTCATGACCTGTTACAGAGTCCTGGAGTAATTTGCATATTACCTCTTTTTATATATAGATTTGTGAAGAAACTGACTCTTTATAGTGTTCCCATCCAGTCTTTCCATTTATTTTTGTTTTTCAATTAATTAAAAGGCTATAAAATATACTTCAATCACAAGAAATGGTTGAAATGACAAAGAATCATTTCTCAAAATAAAGGAACATTTAGATATAACTACTATCCCTTTTACTATTTTTTAAAAGAGTAGCTTGGGTTATTACTTATGTTCACAGTGAGATCATCTTCTGTCTAGGTTTCTGATTTCACCAGTTGTTTCAGACACGCCATTGAAGACAATATTTGTCCTGGTTATTTGGTCTGAAAAAAATAAATGACAATACATAATTGGACTGTGAAAAAAATGTTATAAAATCTTGCTGCTTGTGATTTCCTCCACAAGAGGATATTATTTACTTTACAAACCTGTGAAATATATTTAACACACAAAGGCCTGTTCCCCAGTCAATGAAGAATTGTTGTTTTCTGACCTTCCATAAATAACTAATGCCAGAAGCCTGGCTATCTGTTTCAGTTTCTTATTACAGGAGAGTAAAATGTGCAAGACCTAAATATCAGTACCTGCTAGCAGAGCTGTTCTGCTCAATTCTGTTTGGTTTCAAACAGTTTAATTTTCATGCTTTCATTGCTTTTTATATTGTCTTTTGAAATTGTCAATTTTGCTGTACAATTTTCTCTTTTCAATTTCCATGTTTTTTTTTTCTATTTCTAATTTCATTGGTGATTCTGAGGAGGACTTATTACCGAGAAAGCCTGATATAGTGGCAAGCACCCTGACTAGAAGTCATCAGAACTGTGGTAGGAAATCCAGGCTTTGCTACTAGTTAGTTGTGTGACTGGATAAGTCATTTGATCTGCATCTGGTTCTCCATCTGTAAAATAAGAATAATAATCCCCTGTCTTCCTAACTAGTAAACAATGGTGCAAATGTTCTCCCTAAAATGTCAGACAGCTGGCCAGGGGAATGTTTTGCTCCTGGGTAGTAGTTCTGGAGTGTGTCTGGTGACAAGGAATTAAATAAGGTTTGTTTTGATCCTGAAAAGGGAAAAAGGAAAAGCTATAAGTACACTTGGTTTCCTTTTTGGCAATGTAGCTCTTCTTTTCTCTACATCATGGGTGCAATTAACTGTAGAGGAAAAGGTGAATTATGGTAGGTGATAAAAATAGCCAGAACTGTCAGTATTAATGAATAGCTTAAGTGATAAAGATATTGAAAATTCAAGAAGTTTCTTGGTCTCAAAAATATACCTATATTATACACACATACATATGCATAGTGTGTTATGTGCCCATACATATAAACAAAAACACTGAGAGCTTCAGGCTCTTTCCTTGAAACCTTGTAGAATTAGAGGAACTGCAATAAGCTGAGGATTCCTTGTTCAGAGGAAATTACCTTATTGAAAAGGTCTTGGCTAAGTGACTGGTGGTAAAGGAAATTGACAAACGTATTCTTCAATGACAAGGTCTTTTTCATCTTGGTCCAACAGATTGATGTGTTACATGGGGTATATACTTTGTGTTTTAATTCCACAACTAGACACTAAGTTTGTTTGAGGGCAGGGATCATTATTTCTTTGATTTCATTTGTGTCAACCTGACTATAGATGACAGTGCTCTCTGTATAGTAAGGTCTCTCTTAACTTCTAAGCAAAATGAGGTATAACAAAACCAATTTTACCCTAGGCTAATTGATACAAACAAGAGTTAAGTTCCTAAGGCATCTCATCAACTTTATAACAAAATTCCGTTGAACAAACCACGTTATTCAAGAACATGCTCTACACTATAGGTACCCAGTGAATTATATAGCTGACAAATGATTATTTCTGGTATTACAAGATCTTGTGAAATAAACATGACAATTAAATTTGTTTGAAGTCCTGAACTTTCTAGGTCAATCATAAAAGGAAGTTACAGAACTGCCATAGCAATAATTATAGGCATGTTATATGTAAGTGGGTGGGTCTATTGGAAATTGGATGAGTGATCCCACTTCAAAGTAGTAATATACAAAAGTTATAACTCCATACTCTCTTAATTATAAACCTCCAACCACCTATAGCGTTACTTGGAATGCTTATTAAAAAAATTCAAATTTTGTCCTGGCGGTGTGGCTCAGTGGTTGAGCATTCACCTATGAACCAAGAGGTGACTGGTTCGATTCCTGGTCAAAGCACATGCCCAGGTTGTGGGCTCAGTCCCCAGTATTGAGTGTGCAGGAGGCAGCTGATCAATGATTCTCTCTCATGATGTTTCTATTTTTCTCCTTTTCTCTCTAAAATCCATAAAACATATTAAAAATTCAAATTTCTCAGCCCCACTCATATCTGAATGCAATACATTGGGGTTGCAGATACAGGCACCCATATTTTAACAAGCACCCCAGAGGATTCAGATGCAAATCAAAGTTTTAGAATGACTCAAGCTTGTAACCTGAGGCGGTGAAACATACATGAAGGTCGTTACTTCTTGTAATTCTTTGGGAAAATGAAAATAGCAAGTGAAATGAAATGTCAATTACTAGCAGGAAGCGGAAGCTAGTCTTCTAGTCTGTCTGCATCAGGAAACTGGAAGAATAATGGAGCTTTCTTCTTATTACTTTTATAATGAATTCTTGGCAGTTTGTCTGGGCTCATTTGCAATTATGATCTGTTCCTTTTGAAGTTCGGAGACAGTTTGCTGGAATTTTATTTTTAACAGCAATTTCTCAAATCTCTTAGGAACAGTATTTGTAGGACTGGCTCATAAGCAACGATCAGGTCCAGTGAGATATCAGAGCGCTACAGTGACTTTTCCTTGCAGCACCGTGGATATGAAAGGCATAAAGTGAAAACCGTGCATCCTTGTGATATTTCATCAGCAGGAGGGAGGGGGCTGAGGTCTTAACACAGTAAGAGGCGAGATAAATGGAAGATGCAGGCATTAGCTCAGGCTCGGAGGAGCAAGGTGTCTTTGCTCGGCAAGATCTCTCTCCATAGGAAAGGTAGTGAATTCAAAGATTCATTCTTTTTAAAGGGCAGCTGGAAGATCACCTGAGAGGAACTTTTGGGCAGGTTCTGCACTTCGCTGAACCCAGAGTGGCGCAGACCTTGAAAACACACGGGGTAACGCGGCCAGCCTGCCTGGCAGAAGCGATTCGGAAGCAGGAGCTAAAGACCTTGAAGCCAGCCAGTGGCGCGCCCTTAGCCGCAGCACCCCTCCCTCAGGCTAGGTGCCCGCTCGGCGCCGCCTCTCCGGCTGACGTCCCCAGCCAGCGGAGGCAAAAGCGTGGGTGGGCCGAGCCTTGGGCTCCTACCATTCGGCTGCCTCAGCCACACCACCGCGCGCCCCGACTCCGCCCGCCCCTCTAGGCGCGTCTTTTTCCGGGCTCGCGCTGCGGCTCTTGGCTCCGCCTCCGCCGGTCGTTGTGGTGCGCGCGCGCTGCTGCGACTTTTTCTCCGTCCTCCCCAGCTCGCCCCTCCTTGCCCAGCGCCAGCGGACACGCCGCTCCTTTCCGCCAGCTCCCCAGGGCCTGGCGCCTGCCGGCTTCGAGATCGCCGTGGGCAACTCCTCCGGTGAGTAACCCCCACTGGTGAGGCTTCGGCCCGGCGCCACCTTCGGACACCTGAGCCCAGAGGCGGTTGAGCGAACGTTCCTGTCCCTGTTCCCCCTAATCGGCTCCATTTCTTTTTGATTACCCACCCGCCTCCTGGGGACCGGAGAGATCCCCGAGATTTCTACATCTTCCCCTTTACCTAAGTCTGGAGTCCTTGAGACCCTGGGCTGCCTTTTCTGCCGATCACCATTCCCGGAGAGGGAGAGGCATCTTTCTCATCGGGGTACTATCCTTTGCCGTGCCCTTTTCCGAAGGGGCACACCAAGAGCTTGCCAGGCTTCCCAACGACCTTTAGGGCGTACCTAGACCTCAACTCCATTTTGTCCCCTCTGGCTCCCTCTATACATCCGAGGGTAAGCGGGTCTCTTATCTTAGAAGCATCCGCCCTTCTAATGTGAGGGATGCCCTGGCTTTCGCTATCCTCTTAGCTTCTGTATTGTTACATGTAGTAGAAAGCCGGATTTTAGCAGAAGCATGCTCTTATTTTTTCCCCGTTCTTTCTATATTCTTGTCCTCAGTGGGTGCAATATATTTAATATTAGCTTTATTCACTTCCTCTTCCTCTCATTCCAGTGCCCTACAGAAATAACTGTGACAGATGACTATAGCACATAGAAAAATCGAGGAGAATATGATTCATTGCCTACCCCCCACCAAGGGGTTACATATTTTAAATAAGACGTCATTTCTCCTCTTCACTTCAGCATACCCTCCTTCAAAGGCATTTATTTTTCCGCCCTCTTGTAATGAATTTGCTCTATTCGCTCTTTGACCTTAAAAAATCAATCATCACTGCTCTGAGATGCAGCATAAGGGCAAAATGGCATTTAGTGAATCCCTTTGAAAAAGTAAGCAGTCTGCTTTATGGTTTAATCAACTATTTCCCAGTAGTCACGATAGTTTTTCTTGTATTTTGCCTCTAAAATTAGTTTTTTTAACTTTTAGAAAGAGAAATATCGATTTATTGTTTCATTTATACTAGTATATGCATTCATTGGTTGTTTCTTGTATGTGCCCTGACCAAGATGGAACCTTCAACCTTCAGGGGATCAGACCACGCTCTAACCAACTTTGCTACTGGGCCGGGGCTTAATGTGTTTGATACGTAAGGCTGCATGCAAATGGAGATCAATGACAGTACAATCAAGATTTTAATAGTGAAAGCCTCTTCCTTGAATTGTAAAATAGCTCATATTTTCCATGAAGCTGGTAAAATGTAAGCTATGTAAGAAGATTTCTGTAAAAATAAACAGAAATCTCAGCCATTTAAGTGAAGGGTGAAACATTAAACTGTTAGTATAGTACTTGCGCCATAGAATAAAGTACGTTATTGTTCTGATGTGAGAATAATTTGCAACTAAAAGTTCACAGACCGTGTATTGAAACACTAAAAAGCTTGAGTAAATTCAGTCCCCCCCCCACCTTTTTAAAAACCCTATTTAAAAAATAAGTAATTTAGCTCTGGCATGGTAGCTTAGTTGATTAGAACATTGCCCTGATACGCCAAAGTTTCGAGCTTGATCCCAAATTCATATATAAGTGGAACAACAAATGGATGTTTCTGTTTTCCTCTCTTTCTCTCTTGCTCTCTCCCCTCACTTCCAATCTCTTTCTAAAAAAACAATAAAAATTATTTACATTAAGATTTGTGTTTTTTTTTTTAACAATTTATTGGGGTGACATTGGTTAATTAATTTTTTTAGGTTTCAGGTGTACAATTCTATAGCACATCATCTGTATATTGTATTGTGTGTTCACCCCCAGCCCAATTCAAGTCTCCTTCCATCACTATTTATCCTCCCATACCCTCTTCTACCTTCCCCACCCCCTTTCCCTCTGCCAGTCACCATACTGTTGTTTATGCCCATGAGTCTTTTTTTCTTTAATTGTTTTGGGTAGGAGTGGAATGGGAGGAGAAAGGAGAGTCTTGCCATATTTAGTGAGAAATGAATTGAGATACTGGAGAGGCTCAGATTCAGTTCCAGTTCTAGCTTATTGTATAACCTTGAGTAAGTTACTTTACCTCTCTTACTTTTTGTATTTGTAAAAGCGTCTTGATGTTTGACAGAGGGATCCATAAGTCCCCCAATTTGCATTCTTTATATACTATATATATGAACACACATATGTCTGTCTGATGCCATTTGCATCAAGGTAGTGCCATATATAATTAATTATACCAGTTGTTTAGAATATTTTTCTCAAAGATCTGCATATACTAGTTCTAGTTTATATATACATAATTCTTAATCCATTCTTAGCAAATGATTATGCTATATGTGGAAATCTCTAAACTGGGAAACATTTTACAATAAGTCAGGTATTGCTCATTTCTTTTTGTAAGTAAAAGTAAAATGTGCACAGTGTGCATAACACACTTATTTTCTATAATCCTCACCTGAGGATATGCTTATTGATGAGAGAGAGAGAGAGAGAGAGAGAGAGAGAGAGAGAGAGAGAGAGAGAGAGATCAGTTGCTTCCCATATGTGTCCTAACCAGGAATCAAACCCAAAACTTAGGTATGTGCCCAGGAATCAGGCCTGAAACCTTTGAAACCTTTTTGGTGTACAGGACAACATTCCAACCAACTGAGCCACTGGGCCAGGTCCATACCACAGTTCGTTTTTTTGTGTTTTTTTTTAAAATGTTCATGGCTTTTAGAAATTTGTAAGGAAATGTATAAATACTGCTTGTAACTGTAATTGACTAAGACCTTTAAAAGAATATGCAGACATTTAATTCATTCATTTAATTTACCTTGTTCCTTCATCTGTCACTTATTTTGTGGCAGTCATCAGAATATGATGTTTAAGACAAGCCCTACCCTATGAGTTTAATCTGGGATGATAGTGATAGAGGTGGGAGTTGTAGAGAGATATATGTATAGACAGTTTATTTTTATGAACAACAATAACAGTCAAATCATGGACATAAAGTCCTGAGGATATTGAAGCTCTACAGGGTAGGAAGAGATGGGTGATTGTATTAATTGCAGCCTTTAGACTCTCTTCCTGGCATTCCTTTTTTTTTTCTTTCTTCCTTAACTTTTAATTGCTGAGACTTTAGCAAAAATAAAAGCTCTTTCTCCCCACTCCACTCACTGGCTTGTCTTACTCTTTATCTTTTAACTGTTTATTTTGAGATGTAGATACTTAAACACTTGTTAAGCAATGATACACTTTATCTAATGTACTCCAATGGTAACATCTTGCATCACTGTGGTAGAATATTACAACAAAGGAAATTGAAATAGATGCATTCCATCCGATTCACAGCTCATCAGTTTTACATACTTGCATTTTTGTGTGTGTATTTAGCTCTATGCAGTGTTATCACGTGGTTAAATTTATGTAACTACCACCACAGTTAAGATACAGAACTATTTCATCACCATTTTGTAGTCACAGCCATCTCTCCCTTCCTCTATGACCCCTGGCAACCACTAATTTGTTTTACATGCCTAAACATTTGCCATTTCTAGAATGCTATATAAATGGCATCATACAGTATGTAACTTTTTGAGATTGACTTTTTTCCCCGACTCAGCATAATTCCCTGGAGATTCCTGCAGGGAATAGTCTTGTATTGATAGTTCCTTTTCATTTTTGGGTTGTAGTCCATGGTGTGGATGTACTAGTTTGTTTAAAGGACATCTGGGTATTTCCTGTGGGTTTTTTAAAACCTGTTATGAATAAATCTCCTGTGAACAGTCATGTAGTACTTTTTATGTAAACATAAATTTTTATTTCTTTGGGATAGATGCCTAAGAGAGCAGCACAATTGCTGATTGTATGTTAGTTGCATGTTTAATTAGAACCGCCAAACTGTTTGCCAGAATGGCTTACCATTTTACATTCCAACCAGAAACATCAATACTCCTTATCCTTGCCAGCATTTGGTGGTGTTACTATTTTATATTTTAGCCATTCTGATAGATGTATAATGATATCTTGTCATAGTTTTAATTTGCATTTCCCTTATGACTAATGATGTTGAATATCTTTTCATGTTCTCTTTTGCCATCTCTAAATTCTCTTTAGTGAACTGTATGATCATGTCTTTTGTCAATTTCCCAGTTGGATATTCTTTTTATACTATTGCGTTCTTAAAGTTCTTTATATATTCTAAATACTAGTCCTCTTTTGGATACCTGGTTTGCAAATATATTCCCCCAGCCTATAGTCCGCTTTTTCATCATCTTCACAGGGATTTTCACAGTGAAGAGTCCCAGCTTACCAATTTTTCCTTTTATCTATAAGCCTTTGGGGTCAAAGGATGCTATGTATTTTTGTTATTTAATTTATTCCTTGCTGTTCTCTCTAACACCCAATAATTTTCTAAGCAGTCTGAACATTTTTTCTTTTTTTAAAAATTTTATTTATTTATTTTTATTTATTGTTTAAAGTATTACAAATAGTAGTACATGTGTCTCTTTTTTCCCCCTATTGAACTCCCCCTGGCCTTACCTACCCCCCAGTACATGCCCTCATCTGTCCCCCTGCCCAGTGTCTTGTGTCCATTGGTTATGCTTATATACATGCATACAAGTCCTTCAGTTGATCTCTTACAGCCCACCCCCCCAACCTCCCCTGCCTTCTTGCTGTAGCATGACAGTCTATTCATTGCTTCTTTGCCTCTGTATCTGTTTTTTTTTTTCCCCCTTCTGATTCTTTTCTTTAAAAACATCTTGCCTCTGCAGGCTAGAAATTAACCTATAAGAACAAAGAAATGTTTGAGTCCCAATTTCATTGTCCAATAGTTCTGAGTCCCAATTTCAATATCAAACAGTTCCTTATGTGTACACATCAGCAATGGTATCTGGATGGTGGACCAATGGTGGCAATGCATGTCCGAATCTCTCTGATTTGGTCCTAGGCATCCTGGAGGGATGCACAGCTGCTGAATGCTAGCATAGCAAGGCATCATCAGCGTCTTCCATCTCTGGACTGTTTCTCCTCTTGTCTTTGTGGTTGGAGCAGACCTGTCAATTCCTCTCTGTTGCAGGAGTCCACTTGGTCTTGGAGTTGTTTTCTGAAAGTATATAAACATATTCTCTACCAAAAGTTAATAAAGGAATCTTTTCTATAAAATTGACTTGGGATCCTTTTTATTTTTGCCCAAACAATTTTCCTTTGGCTTATTTTGACACCATGTGTATTTTTCATGGGTGTCTTGCTGTTAGCATTACAAATGAAAATCTTCTAAAGTAAAAATTTTTGAGATGTAATTTATTACTGGATATTTTTCCTTACACGATATTATCCTAAAAAGCCTCCCCCCTTTTTTGATTAATGGAGACTTTTGTAAATTTTTAATGCAATCTTGATAACTTTAAATTTTAATTTTTTGCACAAAAATATGACTGCTTTATGTTCATTGATGTTAAGTAATTTTACCAGGAGATGAACTACCAATAGAAATTTTAGTTAATACTTTAGAAACAGCTTTTTTCTACAATTAAATTTTCTTGAATATTCACTTGTTTAAATTAGCCAATTTAAATTAATCTGAAAGCTTGATTACTCTTTGACTGTCAAATTGAATATTCTACCTGCAATCTTAGATTACCCTGTAAATATTAGTGGAAAGGATTATTTGCATTCTTGAGTAGGCCTTGAGCATTCCTGTGCTAGGCTGGATTTAGATATAGGGCAGCTACTGTTGGTCAAGTTTCTGTCTGTTACCTAGGTTCCAATCTTAGCCAGGCCAAGTCTCTGTTACCTGGGTCCTTATCTGTGCTGGGCTTGGGAAGCAAAGCAGCCATGGGGGTAGGAGACCTCCCTCAGAAGGGATGAGGGTTCAGGCCCCTGCAAGGTTGCAGGGGTGAGGGTCTGTGCCCCACCTTTGTTGACCCCCAAGTTCTCTCCTGATGGCCCTTCTGCTACTGTGCCTATCTTAGGTTATTCCTTCCCTGAGGAATCTTACCCGTCTCTGGTTAACCAGTCATCCTCCGGGGCCAAGCAGGGTGTTGTGAGGTTCAGTTCTGTCTCCTTGGTAGCCTCTGCCCCCGTGGCCTCCAAGCCCAGCACCTGCCTTGGGATCCCCTTGCCTGCTGGCAGGGGACTGGCACTGATCACATATCTCAGGGAACTCAGGTTCCTTCTCCAGGGAGGGCCCAGCTCACACCATTTGGCGAGAGACAGATCCATTATACCTCAAGGCTTCAACCTCAGCATGAATAGAAAGCTCAGGCAACAGCTGAGGGCAATTGGGTTGTGAAAAGAGGGTCCCTCTTGGCAAAAAGGGTAAGAGGGGCCAGTATAGAATGCTCAAGTGCCTTCCCAGTGCCTTAATTCCTTCTGAAAGGGATTAAATCCTTTCATGTTCTTTTTTAAATTGCTGCCAAACATTCAAGGAATTAGTTTGTAATTTTGTTTGGGATAGTTGTACAATGTGCTGTTGTGAAATATTAACAATTACACTGACATTGTAGAATAATATCATGCAAGGATATTCTTTGTTCTAGGCCATGGCAATTCAATTTCAAACTGGTCGTCAATTTCTTTTTGTAACTTTATATCAACTTTGTCAGGGAGGCAAAAACAAAAGTTACTTACTTTAGTTCAAAAGGCCAAATATATTGACTTTCAATTACAATCCTTATAATGATTGAAGGAAACTTATCTTTATTTCTTTCCAAAATAATTTTCAGGCTACAGTGAATTTCACTTAAAAATCTTTGTCATATGAAACAATTTCTCTCAAGGTTATGGTGAATACTAGTATGGATTAGATTTAATAATTTATTATTTTTCCTTATATATTTTAAATTTTTTATTTTTTACATGTGTCCTTATTCTCCCATTAGCTCCGTCCCCCACTTATGCCCTACCCCTCTGTTGTCAGTGTCCATTGATTAGGCTCATACGCATGTATATAAGTCCCTCTGTTGATCTCTCCCCCTTACTCCTACCGACCCCCACCTTACCTGAGGTTTGATGTTCTGATAGACATTTCTCAGTTTCTGGATCTGTTCTTATTCATTAGTCTATGTCATTCATTATATTCCACAAATGAGTGAGATCATGTGATATTTATCTTTCTCTTCCTGGCTTATTTCACTTAGCATAATGCTTTCCATCTCCATCCATGTTGTTGCAAATGGTAGGAGCTTCTTTTTTACTGCAGCGTGTAGTATTCCATTGTGTAGATGTACCACAGTTTTTTAATCCATTCATCTGCTGATGGGCACTTAGGCTGTTTCCAAATCTTAGCTATGGTGAATTGTGCTGCTATGAACATAGTGGTGCATATATCCTTTCTGATTCGTGTTTCCAGTTTCATGGGATATATTCCTAGAAGTGGAATCACTGGATCAAATGGGAGTTCTATTTTTAATTTTTTGAGGAAACTCCATACTGTTATCCACAGTGGCTGCACCAGTCTCCATTCCCACCAGCAGTGCAAAAGAGAATCCTTTTTCTTCACATCCTTGCCAACCATTGTCCATTGTTGATTTGTTGATGATAGCCATTCTGACAGGTGTGAGATGGTACCTCATTGTTGTTTTGATTTGCATCTCTCTGATGATTAGTGACTTTGAGCAGGTTTTCATATGTCTCTTGGCCTTCCTTCTGTCTTTTGAGAAAAGCCTATTTAGATCAGTTGCCCAGTTTTTGATTGGTTATCTTCTTTTTGTGAAGTTGTATGTGCTCTCGTAAATGTTGGAGATTAAACCCTCATTGTTGATATCATTGGCAAATATGTTCCTCCATGCAGTGTGCTTTCTTGTTGTTTTGTTGATGGTTTTCTTTGCTGTGCAAAAGCTTTTTTTTTTAAAATGTAGTCCCATTTGTTTATTTTTACTTTAGTTTCCATTGCCTGAGGAGCTGTGTCAGAGAACAAGTTCCTTCTGCATATGTCAGAGATTCTGTTGCCTGTGGATTCCTCTAGTATTTTTATGGTTTCCCATTTTATGTTTAAGTCCTTTATCCATTTTCAGTTTATTTTTGTGGATGGTGTAAGTTGGTGGTCTAGTTTCATTTTTTTGCATTTTCTGTCCAATTTTCCCAGCACCATTTGTTGAAGAAACTGTATTGACTCCATTGTATGTTCATTCCTCCTTTGTCAAATATTAATTGAGCACAGTGGTTTGGGTCGATTTCTGGGTTCTCTGTTCTATTCCATTGGTCTATATGTCTGTTCTTGTGCCAGTGCCAGGCTGTTTTAAGAACAGTGGCTTTGTAACATAGCTTGAAATCTGGTGTTGAGATCCCACCTACTTTGTTCTTTGTCAGGATTGTTACAGCTATTCGGGGTCTATTTTTATTCCAGATGAATTTTTGGAAAGTTTGCTCTAGGTCTGTGAAATATGCCCTTTGGTATTTTAATGGGGATTGCATTGAATTTATGGATTGCTCTGGGTAGTTTGGACATTTTGATGATTTTAATTCTATTAATCCCTGAACATGGTATGTTCTTCCATCTGTTTATGTCTTCCTTTATCTCTTTTTTCAGTATTTTATCTCTTTTTTCTGCGTATAGGTCTTTTACCTCCTTAGTTAAGTTTATTCCTAGGTATCTTAATTTTTTTGGAGTGTTGGTAAATGGATAGTTTTTTTTAGTTTCTCTTTCTGTAAGTTCATTATTGGTATATAGAAATGCCATAGATTTCTGGTGTTACTTTTGTATCTTGCTACATTGCTGAATTCATGTATCAAGTCTAATAATTTTTTGATGGAGTCTTTAGGGTTTTCTATGAAAAGTATCATGTCATCTACAAATAAGGACAGTTTTACTTCTTTTTCAATTTGGACGCCTTTTATTTCTTTTTCTTTTCTGATCTCAGTAGCAAGTACTTCCAGCACTATGTTGAATAGGAGTAGTGAGAGTGGGTATCCCTGTCTTATTCCTGTTCTTAAGAAAAATGGTTTTAGTTTTTGCCCATTGAATATGATGTTGGCTGTGGGTTTTTCATATATGGCTTTTATTATGTTGAGGTATGATTCTTCTATTCCCACCTTGCTGAGAGTCTTTATCAAGAAAGGGTGTTGGATTTTGCCAAGTGCTTTTTAAATTTATTTTTATTTTGTTCTTATAAACCTATAAGAACAAAAAAATGTTTGAGTCTCAGTTTCAATGTCCAATAGTTCTGAGTGCCAGTTTCAATGTCAAACAGTTTACACGTCAGCAATGCTATCTGGATGGTGGACAAATGGTGGCAATGTAGGTCCAACCCTCTCTGGTTTGGTCCTAGACATCCTGGAGCAACGCATAGCTGCTGACTGCCAGCGTGGCAAGGTGTCATCAGCGTATTCCATCTCTAGACTGTTTCTCCTCTTGTCTTCATGGTTGGAGCAGACCTGTCAATTCCTCTGTGTTGCAGGAGTCCACTTGGTCTTGGAGTTGTTTTCTGAAAGTAGTACATAAACATATTCTCTACCAAAAGTTAATAAAGGAATCTTTTCTATAAAATTGACTTGGGGTACTTTTTATTTTTGCCCAAACTTATTTTGACACCATGTGTGTTTTTCACGGTTGTCTTGCAGTTAGCATTACAAATGAAAATTAATTTTCTAATGTAAAAATTTTCTAGTTGTAATTTACTTACTGGATATTTTTCCTGATATAATATTATCCTACTATCTTCCCTTTTTTGCTTTTTCTGCATCAATTGATATGACTATGTGATTTTTTCTTTCAATTTGTTTATGTGATGTATCACATTTATTGCTTTGTGGATATTGTACCATCTTTGCATCCCTGGGATAACACCTACTTGGTCATGGTGTGTGATTTTTCTGATGTACTGCTGGATTTGGTTTGCTAGAATTTTGGCATCTATGTTCATGAGGGATATTGGCCTGTAATTCTCTTTCATTGTGTTGTCTTTATCTTGTTTTGATATTAGGGTGATGCTGGCTTCATAGAAGGAGCTTGGAAATATTCCTTCTTCTTTTCTTATTTTCTGAAATAATCTGAGGAGGATAGTTTTAGTTTATCCATGAATGTTCGGTAAAATTCCCCTGTGAAGCCGTCTGGCCCTGGGCTTTTGTTTGCTGGAAGCTTTTTGATGACTGTTTCAAATTCTTCCATAGCTATCAGCGGATTGAAATTTTTAGAATCTTCCTGAATGAGTTTTGGAATGTTGTGTTTTTCTAGCAATGTGTCCATTTCCTCTAGCTTTAGTAATTTCTTAGAATAGAGTTGTTCATAATATTTTTTAACAATCCTTTGTATTTCTGTGGGGGGCTCTGTATTTATTTCGCCTCTCTCATTTCTGATTTTGTTTTTTTGGGTCCTTTCTCTTTGCTTCTTGGTGAGCCTGGCTTGAGGTTCATCAATCTTGTTTATTCTTGGTTATTCGAATAACCAGCTCTTGTTTTTTTTGATCATTTCTATTGGTGTGTGTGTTTTTTTTTTTGTCTCTATGTCATTTATTTCTGCTCTGATCTTTATTATTTCCTTCCTTCTGCTCACTGTGGGCTTTTCTTGTTGCTCTCTTTCTAATTCTTTGAGTTGTTGAGTTAGGTGATTCATTACCATTTTTCTTGTTTTTTTGAGGTACTACTGTAGAGCTATAAACTTCCCTCTCGGCACTGTTTTCATTGTGTCCCATAGCATTTGTTTTGTTGTGTTTTTATTTTCATTAGTCCCTAGGATATCTTTAATTTCTTCTTTGATCTCATTGATGATCCAATCTTTGTTTAATAGCATGTTATTCAACTTCCAAGTTTTTGAATTTTTTGGAATGCTTTTATTGTAGTTTATTTCTAATATTATGCCATTGTGGTCTGAGAAAATGCTTAACATGATTTCAATCTTTTTGAATTTGGGGAGACTTTGCTTGTGACACAATATGTAGTCTATTTTTGAAACTGTCCCGTGTGCACGTGAGAAGAATGTATATTCTGTGGCATTGGGGAGATATTCTCTAAAGATGCCAATTAGATCTGTCTGAACTAATTTAGAATTGCTGTTTCTTTCCTGATATTTTTGTCCAGAGGATTTATCCAGTGATGTCAGTGGTGTATTAAAGTCCCCTATGGTTATTGTATTGTTGTCAACCTCTCCCTTGATATCTTCCAGGACTTTTTTTTATGTATTTAGGTGCTCCTGTATTGGTTGCACATATGTTTACCAGAATTATATTTTCTTGTTGAATTGATCCTTTTATTATTATGCAGTGGCCCTCCTTATCTCTTGTTAAGGCCTTTACTTTGAGGTCTATTTTATCAGATATAAGTATCGCCACACCAGCCTTTTTCTCATTTCTATTTGCCTGAAAAATGTTTTTCCATCCCCTTCACTCTCAGTCTGTGTGAATCCTTTTCTGTGAGGTGGGTCTCTTGTAGACAGCAAATATATGGGTCATGCCGAGACCGTTTTGGCTTAGTGGGCAGAGTGTCGGCCTGCAGACTGAAAGGTCCCCGGTTCGATTCCGGTCAGAGGCATGTACCTTGCTTGCGAGCACATCTCCAGTGTGGGGTGTGCAGGAGGCGGCTGATCGATGTCTCTCTCTCATCCATGTTTCTGACTGTCTATCACCTCTCCCTTCCTCTCTGTGAAAAATCAATAAAATATATTAAAAAATATATATATGGGTCATGTTTTCTTATCCATTTAGCTACTCTATGTCTTTTGATAGGTGTATTTAACCCATTTATGTTTAATGTTATTATTGACAAGTTCATGTTTGTTGTCATATTTTTCCTTACTCTTTGTGTTTATTCTTGCCTTTCTCTTTCTTCTTTTTACAGCAGTCCCTTTAGCATTTCTTGCATTCTTGGCTTGGTAATGATAAACTCTGTTATCCCTTATTTCTGTGAAGTTCCTGATTCCACCTTCAATTTTGAATGATAGCCTTGCTGGGTATAGTTTTCTTGGGTTCAGACCATTGCTTTTCATCACTTTATATATTTCATTTCATTCCCTTTTGGCCTGGTATGTTTCTGTTGAGAAATCACTTCATATTCTAATAGGAGATCCCTTCTAGGTAACTTTCAGTCTCTCTCTAGCAACCTTTAAGATTCTTACTTTGTCGTTAGTGTTCACCAATTTAATTATGATGTGTCTTGGTGTCATTCTTTTGGGGTTCAACTTGTTTGGGACTTTTTGTACTTCTTGGATTTGATAGTTTTTTTTCTTGCCAATATCAGGGAAGTTTTCTGTCATTATTTCTTCAAATAGGTTTTCTATCATTGCTTCTCTTCCTCTACTTCTGGTATCCCTATTAAGTGAATGTTGTTATTATTGACAAGTTCATGTTTGTTGTCCCAAAGCTCCCTTAGGCTCTCTTCTTGTTTCTTAAGTCTTTTTCCAGTTGATGCTGTGTTTGTATGTTTTTTCCTACCTTGTCTTCTAATTTGCTAATGCAGTCTTCAGCCTCTTCTAATCTACTGTTTAGGCCTTACATTGGTTTCCTTATTGCAATTATATCCTTCTTCATCTCCTCTTGGCTTCTTTTCATGTTGGTGACATTCTCATTCATCTCCTTATAGTTCTCAATGAGTTGTGTGTATTTGTCATTTATCTGTTTAAACATACTTAAAACCATTACTCTGAATTTTTTCTCTGATAATCTGCTGGCCTCAACTCCATTTAACTCCCTGTCTGGTGATTCCTCATTTTCTTTCCTTTGGGGATTGCTTTTTTGTCTTCCAATGTTTTCCTGTAATGTTTTAATTGTAGAACCAATTGCTTTTCTACCTATGTTCTTTTGGTAATGGTGCTACTGGTGTATTCTCTCAGTTCTCCTGTGCTTGTTAATACAGTGGTATCTCGAGATACGAGTTTAATTCTTTCCATAACCTTGAGCCGTGGGAAACTATGAGATGCTCGAGTCGCGGTAAACTGGTGGGTCGTGTGCAGCTGGCCGATCCGCACGATTACTCCTATCTCAACTGTTGCTCGTATTTCAAAGCAAAAATTGCTCCCTCGACGGCTCGTATCTGAAAAATCTCATATGCTAGGGCACTCGTATCTTGAGGTACCACTGTATATTGTAGTTCCCTACTTGAACTAGTTGGGTTCTCTTGATGTAGATCTGCGAGCTTGAGCAGCACAACTGTGGTGTCTAGAAGTTGGCAGCCATGGAGGGGAGTGTCTCTATTTTTTGCTCTTTTGCACCCTTAATTGAGATCACATGTGCCCAGCAGGGACTCACAGTGGCACCAAGGACCTGTCTGTCTGGGTGATGTGGCTCAGGGGACCTACACTCTGGAGAGGCGTGACTGTGGTGCCCAGAGTTCTGTATTTGTGGGGTAGGCAGACTCAGTTTTTTGCTGCTGCACCTGTGGTGGATAGGCACTTACTTTCAGTGGCAGCTCACAGGAGCACCTGCGGTAAGTTTGCCTGTAAGGCACACTGAAGCACTCTGAAGGGCCCTGGAAGTATAGCTGTGTAATTGAGGTGTCTGTGGGCAGGTATGGAGGATGAATGAATTCAAAATTTCTACTGCTGTTTGTTTGAGGTCACACCGAGGGAGAGCTCACAGTGGCTTCCAAGAGCCCCCTGTGGATAGATGGGCTCAGGGTGCCTGCCTGTTGGAACTTTGCATCTGTGGAGGTATGTTTGCTAGGTGCAGCACTCTAAGGCACTCTGCTGGGTACTGCACTGAGGTTGAGTCGGCACAGTACTCTGACATGTTCTGTGGGGTCCTACACTGCGGTTGAGACACTGCGGTTGAGCCACTGCGGTGGATGTGGGTATTTATTCAGAACGAGGGAATTCAGAAATTCTACTGTGAACAGGGCGCCCTTGTTTGTGCCAAATCCCACCCAGCAGAGACTCAAAGCTGCTTCCAGAGAGCACTGTGAATAGATGAGCTCAGGTATCCTATGCCTTTGTAGATGATCCTTTGCCAGCGCAGCCCTCTGATGATGTGCCCTGAGGGGTCCTGGCAATGTGGTTGAGTCTCTGGGGTAAATGTGGGCAGTTATTCGGGAAGAGGGAATTCAGAATGTCTACTGTGGGGCTGTGCGCCCTTATCTATACAAAATCACACCCGAGGGGCTCCCAGTGGTTCTCAGGTACTGCCTAGGGTGTGGAGTGCCCTGGCTGCCTGCGCACTTATAACGTGCTAATGTGGGCTCGCTGGAAATGTGCTAATGTGAACCAGAGTTCTGCTGCTGGGGAGGGGGAGGTTGCACTTACTGCTTTGGAGTTGGGGGTCCCAGAGTCCGCGGGTCTGCAGCTGTGGCAGCAGGATTTTAGCTGGGGTGGCTGCTGGGTCTCAGGGCAGTTCCAAGGTCTGTCTGGTTGGTGGTGTTGATGAGTTCCCAAAGATAAGCCGTTTTCCCCTTCAAGATGGCATGGGATCCTTGCTTGAGTCCCGCAGTCCAGGGAGGGTCCTCAGCAGTGCTAGTCTCTCCTTGTTGAAGAGAGCCTCGACTGCTAGCCCCTGCTGCTCTTGCGAGATTTAACTGTACTCACTCTCACACACACCATACACATCCACACATTCTCCTTTCATCCACTCACTCACTTCCTCTCCCTTATCTCTCTCCTGCCAGCCTCCATCTTTAGACCCAGTCTGCACATTTTTTTTAAAAATTTCATAATCCTGAAGTTCAAATATATCCTGTGAACAAATAGTCTTGATTGTGTAGAGTGTGAATCCATACTCACACATGCTATATTAAAATGGGTAAATCTTTTTAAGACTAACGATATAATTTCTGCCTTACAAGGCTTTCAAGTGAAATGTTAAAATTAATATTTTTAAATTAAGTAGGCACAGGATATGCCAAGGGAATTTTTGGTTTTGCTTTCTAAATTAAACTTATTTTGGCAAAACTATGTGGGTTTTTTAAAATGAAGGTTTTTGGTAAATAACCGAAAGAGAAAAAAGTTGTGTTCTCACTTAAATGTACTTTGGATATTTATTCTGCATTTTGAGTAGTGAAGTTGTGATTCATGACCATGTACTTAGTAGATTTTTAATACTCATTATTATAATAATGAATAAAAGACTATTGAATTTGTATGTCTAGACTGTATGTTTTTTTGTAATAAGAAAATGTTCATTTTACTGAATGTTCATTTTAATTACCTTTTAAAATATTAGCTTGGAGGAGATTTGTAATTTTATATTTTGAAAATGTATGTACTCATATGAGAAGTTACAGGAAAAGGTTAGTGATTAACTTTGAAAGTATTTGTTTCTGTAATGTGGTAATGAAATGATTACTTGTCCCTTCATATAACCATATTTGCTCAAATAAGTGTACAGCTAGGGTAGTGGATTGCTATTTCAAAAAGATCAACCATTGGTATAATGCAAGACTAGCCAAATCCTGCCAATAGCCAAATGTTGCTCACCACCTGTTTTTATAAAAACAAAAACAAAACAACACAAACACACACACAAACAAGAAACAAGAACAACAAAAAAATAAAAAGTACAACTTCTGATATAACACAGCCACATCATTTCATTTATGTATTGTTGCTGCATTCAAAATTTTAAAATAACAGTCTCAAAGTTGAAACAGAGAACTATGGCCCTAAAAGCCTATCTAATACCTGGTCTTTACAGAAAAGCTTGTCTAGGGACAAAACAACCTTGAAATTCATTGAGTCTTTATGTTATAAAGGAAACTTAATAAAATTTACCTATACTTTTAGTACCTTTTAGTTATGTTTCCATGGGAAATTCTGGTTGGGAAGAGTGTATTCATTGTCTTTACTAAGTCCACAAGACACTGTTTGTTGTCCAAGAGCAACACTAAGGAATGGATGAAGAGAGTTGTTTCTGTTGTCATGTGTTGGCTATTTTATTGTGAATGTAAATTTGCAGGTATGGCAATTAATGAGATTGAGAAAGAGGCCTATATGGTCCTGATGTCCTTTGGTGATTTTGTTGTTACCAGAGTAGTAATGAGAGAGATAGGAATGGTACTGCTGTTATTCCTGCTTCAAGAACTGCTATGTAATGAAAAAATACATAGTAGTTAGAGACTATCAAGCTGTTCTTAGACTATTAGTTTATTGTTTTAAAAAATAACATTCTTTTATAAATTAGAAATTGACACTACTTATTTTTTAATCCTCGCCTGAGGATGTTTTAATTGATTTTTGTAGAGAGGGGAAGTGGAAGAGAGAGAGGGGGGAGGGAAAGATAGAGGGAGAAAGAGAGGGAAAGGGAGAGGGAGAGGGAGAGGGAGAGGGAGGGAGGGAGGGAGGGGGAGAGAGAGAGAGAGAGAGAGAGAGAGAGAGAGAGAGAGAGAGAGAGAAAGAGGAAAATTGATAGAGTGTAACCCAATCAGGGAGGGAATTTACAACCTTTTGATATATGGGACAATGTTCCAACCAACTGAGCCACTTGGCCAGGGCAATACTTTAGTTCTTTTAAATGACCTATATATGTAATGTTGAAAATTGAAATCAAGTTAGGATATTTGATTATACATTTGGAAAGAAATTGATTCCCATGTCACATCATACACTAAAAATAAAGAATGTATTTAAAAATATAAGCATATATTTTTAAAAAAAGTCTGGAAAGCATAAGAAAACCAAAATGAAATTAAAAAGGCAGATGACAGCGTTTCTACATATGCAGTAGAATATTTAATTGACTTTCACTTAACTGACTCACCACATTAAATGATGCTCTTCATTTTCTTTATAAAATAAACTATAGTGATGGAGGAAGAGAGGGAGGAAAGGAGGGAGGAAAAAAGGAAGGGGTGAGGAAAAAGAGAGAGAGAGACATTGATTTGTTACCTCCCTTACATGACCTTACCTGCCAGAATCAAACCTTGTACTTGCCCTTGACTGGAAATTGAACCTACAACCCTTTGGTGCTCTGGTCAACATCCTAACCACTGAGCACCACCAGTCAGAGGAGGTTCATTTTTTAATACAAAATGAATACAAAAATTGTTTTAATACAAACAAATGCAAAAATTGTTTTTGAAAGAGTTGAAGAAAGTAAATTATTACTGTCCAATTAGGGTAAGATGATAAAAGGTTCATATAAAATAAATATAAAAATCTAAAAGTGTTCTTTACTCAGTGCTTTGCCAATGTGTTTTGAGTTCTTTGAAGTTATATGTTTTTTAAGAATCCTGTTTAAATTTCTTTAAACTCAATGGGCTTGAAATTAAATAAACAGTTTTGTCTTTTTGGCTCTATATCAAAAGTTTGATGAATGAGTGTACATTTATTGCTGACAAAATCAAATCAAGATAAAATGAATTGTTGTATGCATTTTTCATCTTAATTGACCTTTTCAATTAACTAATCATCTGTTTCAAATAACATATTAAAAGGCTTCTACTTTATATCCATGATATGTAAATAGCTCCAACAAATCATTAAGAAAAAAGATGGCCATTTGCAAAAGTGGCAGAGGATATGAATTGCCATTTTCCAGAAAAAAAAAAAAAGTTGAATGAAAAAGAATACTAAAATTCACTGTAGTAATTAGGGATATTGAAACCATTGTTAAAGACCAAAATTCAATCCAGTAAATTTGAAGCTGTGATCATCTTTATTAAGCAATTTATGAATCAAGCAACATTTCTTCTAGCAACTAGCCTGGTGTTTCGAGGAGTTGCACAAAATGATTTTTTATAGGAACAATGATGTTATTATATGGGGTTCTGTGTCCTTCCTGGACTTGTAAGTCAATTTCTTTCACCAGATGTGGGAAGTTTTCAGTCATTATTTCTTTAGGTTTCCAGTATCTTGCTCTCTCTCTTCTTCTGGCACCCCCACAATCCTGATGTTAGTGCGTTTGAAGCTGTCCCAGAGGCTCCTTACATTATCTTTACATTTTTGGATTCTTTTCTCTTCTTGCTTTTCCAGTTGAGTGTTTTCTGCTTGTTTATATTTCAAATTGTTGATTCTTGCCTTTCTCTAGTCTGCTGTTAGGACTCTATATAATATTTTTTATTTCAGTCAGTGTATGTTTAATTTCTAGTTGGTCCTTTTTCATCTCTACTTGGACCTTTTCCATCTCTAGTTGGTCCTTTTCCATCTCTAGTTGGACCTTTTCCATCTCTAGTTGGACCTTTTCCATCTCTAGTTGGCACTTTTGCATCTCTAGTATGTCCTTTTTCATCCCCTCTTGGCTCTCGCTAACTTTATCCAACTTTTCTAGCATATTCTTGAAAAACCTTATAAGCGTGGTTTTGAACTCTATATCCAGTCGTTTTTTTTCCCTCCATTTCTTTTGTTTGTGATCCCTTCCCTTGTCTCGACATTTTCACTATGCCGGGAGAACTTCTGTGTTGGATTTAGCCTTATGATACCAGACTTGAAAAACCGCAGAAGCCTTTCTGTTGAGCTTGGGATGGGTGGAGTCTCAGGGTTTAAGGGACTGCCTTGCCTTCCAGTCGGCCCCGCCCACCACTGCCTTTGAGTCTCATGTGACTGGGTAATTGCTGGACCAGTCCTTGTGCACTCACACAGTGCCTCTAGACCTCTGCCTTTCAGGCTCCCTGCGCTCCAGGACCACACACGAGTCTAGGTCTCCAGAGTTTTACCCGAAACTGGGGCTTAGTGGAGTCAGAAGTGGCACAGTTGGGGGGTGGTCTGTCTCCCTCCCAGTCACGAAAGCCAGCGGCACAATCAGCAGTCTGCCCTCTGCACAGTGCCGTGTACGCCACCAGACCTCTGATCTTTTGGGACTCCCTTAAATTTCCGTGCACCTCTCCCTTTTCACAGTCCAAGCTCCCCCCATATGAGTTTTGGCTGGATCTGGGGTTTAGTGTCGTAGGATAAGGGGTTCAATGCCTTTGAGAGTCTCCATTTCCCTCCTGCCAGAGAAAACCAGTGAGGTACTCAGGCACCCGTTCTCTCCACCCGCTTGTCTCCGTACCTCAGCTTTTTGCATCTCCTCTGGGTCTCCGTGAACCCCTCTCTTTCCCTCTAGTTTTAGAATTTCCACTCAGCCAGCTTTCCTGTGGTTCTGGGTGATTTCCTTTCTGTCTTTTAGTTGTAGTTTTGAAATTGTGCGAGGCAGCAGTATAGGTGTTTACCTATGCCGCCATCTTGGATTCTCCTTCCAAAATCCTCTTATTTTTAAAATAAGACTTTATTGTTCAGATTATTACAATTGTGCCTCTTTTTTTCTCCATAGCTCCCCTCCACCAAATTCCCACCTCACCCTCTGCCCTTAACCCCCCCACTGTCCTCATCTATAGGTATACAATTTTTGCCCAGTCCCTTCCCACACCCCCACACACCTTTCCCCCCAAAATTGTCAGTACACTCCCTTTCCATGCCCCTGATCCTATGTAATAAAAGAAAAACATGCAAATTAACCATCACTGCACTACACACAAGTCATACCCCCCAGCCAATCAGGAGCAAGTATGCAAATTAACCACAACCAAGATGACTACAGCTACAGAACAAACAAGAGGTTTGGGTTTCCCCAGCAATGGAGAAAGCCAAACTTTCCGCATACCCTGGTAAGCCCAGGCCTCCATTCAAGGCTACAAAGTTTCAATCATAAAAGATAAATAAATTCTCACAAAAATGGCAGCAGTCAGGGAGCTGTAGAGAGCAGGAGGCTTGAGTTGCTCCTGACTATGGAGGAAGCCAAGCTTCAGTAGCCCTGGCCTGCCTTGATCTCCACTCCAGGCTGCAAAGTTTCAATTACAGAAGATAAATAAATACCAGATACCAGGGCCTCCACTTGGGTAACTGGAGGGCGTGGCCAGCCTGCAAACCACCACAGGCCCCTTGCCTAGGCAGCCGTATGTCCCAAGGGAACCCCCACCCTTACCCGGGACACCCTTCAGGGCAAACCAGCTGGCCCTCACCCATACACCAGGCCTCTGTCCTATCTAATAAAAGAGTAATATGCAAATTGACTGTCACTCCAACACACACAGCTGCCCTCATGTGGACACAAGATGGCTGTCACAAGATGGACAGCAGGGGAGGGCAGTTGGGAGGGACCAGGCTTGCAAGGGAGGGCACTTGGGGGTGATCAGGCCTGCAGAGGAGGGCAATTAGGGTTGACCAGACCGGCAGAGTAGGGCAGTTGCGGGGGACCTAGGACTGCAGGGGAGAACAGTTGGGAGGAACAGGCCTGCAGGGGAAGGCAGTTAGGGACAAACAGGATGGCAGGGGAACAGTTAGGCATCAATCAGGCTGGCACGGAATGGTTAGGGGGTGATCAGGCTGGCAGCCAAAAGCAGTTAGGGGCAATCAGAAGGCAGGCAGATAAGCAGTTAGGAGCCAGCAGTCCTGGATTGTGAGAGGGATGTCTGACTCCCCATTTAGGCCCATTTTGACCTGGTAGGATCAGCCTAAATGGGCAGTTGGACATCCCTCAAGGGGTCCAAGATTGGAGCTGGTGCAAGCTGGCCTGAGGGACACGCCCCCTATGCACAAATTTCATGCACCAGGCCTCTAATTGTATTATATTCACTAGTTTATTCTGTTCATCAGATTTTTTATTCACTTGATATATACATTGATAGATATGTATTTATTGTTCATAATTTTTATCTTTAAACTTTTCTTCTTCTTCCTCTTCTTAAAAAATACCTTTCAGCATTTCATATAATACTGGTTTGGTGGGGATGAACTCCTTTAGCTTTTCCTTATCTGTGAACCTCTTTATATGACCTTCAATTATGAATGATAGCTTTGCTGGGTAGAGTAATCTTGATTTTAGGTTCTTGCTATTCATCACTTTGAATATTTCTTGCCACTCCTGTCTGGCCTGCATAGTTTCTGTTGAGAAATCAGCTGACAATCGTCTGGGTGCTCCCTTGTAGGTAATTGTTTTTCTCTTGCTGCTTTTAAGATTCTCTCTTTGTCTTTTGTTCTTGGCATTTTAATTATGATGTATCATGGTGTGGTCCTCTTTGGATTTCTTTTGTTTGGGGCTCTGTGCACTTCCTAGACTTGTAAGTCTATTTCTTTCACAAGGTATGGGAAGTTTTCTGTCATTATTTCTTTAAATAGTTTTTCAGTATCTTGCTCTCTCTCTTCTTCTGCATACCTTATGTTGGTATGCTCGAAATTGTTCCAGAAGATCATTACACTATCTTCATATTTTTGGATTCTCTTTACTTTTCCGGTTGGGTGTTTTTTGCTTCTTTGTATTTCAAGTCTTTGATTTGATTCTTGCAATCCTCTAGTCTGCTGTTAGGTCTCTGTATAATATATATTTTTTAATTTCAGTCAGTGTATGTTTAATTTCTAGTTGGTCCTTTTTCATATCCTTGAGGGTCTCACTAAATTTTTTGGCCTTTTCTAGAAAATTCTTGAAAAACCTTGTAACCATGGTTTTGAACTCTATATCCAGTCATTTCCTTTCCTCCATTTCTTTAATTTGTGACCTGTTTTTTTTTTCTCCGCATTTTGGCTACTTCCCTGAGTTGATAGAGTGGCTTTGTGTGCTTGGTGTTCTATAGGGCCCAGTGACTAGACTCCCCAGTTACATTAGGTGGACTCTCTTGGTGTACTCCTTTTTGGGCTGTGTGAACAGTCTTGTTGTAGTTAAGCCTTGATTGTTGTTGATATCACTGGGAGGAATTGACCTCCAGGCCAATTGGCTATGAGAATCACTTGTGTGTACACTGGGAGAACTTCTGTGCTAGAGACATCCTTATGAGAGAAGACTTGCAAAAACCTCTGGCGAGGATTGGATGGGACGGAGTCTCAGGGCAAAGCAGACAGCCTTGGCTTCCCATCAGCCCTACTCCATAAGGGCCCTGGGTCTCAGTGTCCTATGGTAATCACTGCAAGCACCTCTGAGAGAAAGCTGCCCTTGGGTTTTTCCCACTGCCAGACAATGCATTTTCTTCCCCTATGAGTCTGAATCCCCAGAGTCTTGCCTGGAACTGGAGTTCAGAGCAGTCAGGAGCTTTTGTCTCCCAATTGAGAAAGCCAGGCATGTACTCAGTTGCCAACCTTCTCCACGTTTGCACTTTTCCATAACTCTGCCTTTTGCAGCTCCTCTGAATTTCAGTGTGCTTTTCTCTTTCCTTCTAGTTGTAGAATTTCCACTCAGCCAGCATTCCTGTGGTTCTGTATGATGTCTGTTTTGTCTTTTAGTTGTAGTTTTGAAATTGTTTTGCAAGGCAGCAGTTTAGGTGTTTACCTATGCCACCATTTTTGTTTCTCCAATCCTCTTATTTTTTAAATGTATGTATATATTTTTTTACCCAACAATTCTGTTATGAACCTATTCTAGGGAAATATCTACACAAGTATATAAAGATATACATAAGATTTTACTGTAGTGAAGCAGGTCATAACAGTGAAAACTTGGAAGTAACCTAAATATCCATTAATAGGGGAATGATTTCAATAATAATCTGTTATATGGAATACTCTAGAGCAGTGGTTGGCAAACTACGGCTCATGAGCCACATGTGGCTTGCAAGCCACGGATTGCTGCTCTGTTGACTAAGGAGTTTACCGACCACTGGACTAGACTAAATGTTACCGTGTAGTTGGAAGCTGTGAGGATTAGGCAATTGTGGCATATTGTGTGCAAAGAGATAAAGGGTAGTATATGACAGTGGTCGACAAACTCCTTAGGCAACAGAATGACAAACCGCAGCTCGCGAGCTGTATGTGGTTCGCAAGCCGTGGTTTGCCGACCATTGCTCTAGAGCTTTTAGAGGAAAGAAGCCCCTTTGGACCTATCTAAACTAACATAAGAGTTCCAAAGCATTTTTAAAAGGGTGTGGAGGAGGTAAAGTGTTATATAACAGTCTATATACTATTATTCCACTTATCTAGAAGAACACAAGACCTTACCATGTGTATGAGTAACACAAAAAGGTCTAGTTGATACATACCACCAGTAATCTTTAGAGGAAAAGGGAGTAGTATTAGAGGAGTCATTTAGAGGTTCTTTTGTTTTTTTATCCTGTACCATTCTACAGTGTATTTCTAAATTTATACACTGTATTGTTTTGATAGTAACTATAGAGATTAATAATATTAAACTTTTAAACACTGGAGGACACTTGCAATGTTGTTTCCTTATTGTATATTTTACAGTGACATTGCGCTAGAGGTGTAGTACCTCATACTTCACTCAGGTATCTTTTAAAAATACTTTTATCCATTAAAATACCATTTATATTTTTTAAATTTTCTATGTTGAAATTGTAAGAGAAAAGAAAAAGAAAAACATCTCATCCCAGTATATGCTTGTGCACACGTTTGTGTACACACATGTATAGATACTTGCATGCCCATATATACACATAGGCATACACATGTGCAAACATGTATCATTCTACACAATGTGTTCTTACTAGACACCAGGAGTGGGGAACCTTTTTCTCTTTTTTTCTGCAAAGGGCCATTTGGATATTTATAACATCATTTGTAGGCTATACAGAATTATCAACTTAAAAATTAGCTTATTATATTTAGTCAAACATTTAATTAACTCACTCCTAATTCCTTGGCAGGACCAGACCAAATGATTTCATAGTCTTTATGCAGCCCATGGGCTGGACATTCCCCACCTTCATTGTACACAGTGATTTGTAACTTCTTTACTTTAACTTGACACTGTATAGAAAACATCTTTCTTGATCGGTTACTCAGAATAAGTGAAAAAGACATCTTGGTGAGAAAATAACATCATGGTGTCATGTAAATATAGTGTTCTATTCTAATTAAAATAACTGGACTCTGGAACAAACTATACACACACACACGCACGCACGCACACACAGAAATATCTTACTTTACACTGAAAACTTTGATACTTTAATACTTTTCCATAGATTCATTAGATTATTTTATAAAGAGTCTACCATGTAGACAGTGATGTTTAATATGAAGGCTAGTTAGCAACTCATACTTTTATTATGGCATCTGAAATAGTATCCCTGATCTCTAAGGCCGTGCTTCTTGGCTTTTTGGAATTGATGTCACAGCATGAGGATTTTTCTCTCAGGCACTGTCAAATTAGCTGATTTTATGGGGAAGTCACTATAGATGTTTCCTATTTTTGACTTGATTAATGAGAGGAGCATGTGAGATGTAGTTTATTAGAGAGATGTGGCAAACATTAATGGTGGATTCTAGTGGTTATGAAGTTAATGCAGTGTAAGGTATGGTGAAATACCTGTTTTCTCTTTGGTGTTCTGTTTATTATCTATGTGCTTAAAATATTTTTATACTATAAAAAAGTAATGATTAATGATAAGGTTTTGAAGGACCATTGCCCTGGAGGTACCTGGAGTGATGAGTTATCAAAGAAAACCTGGAGAAATGGCCACAGTTGCTACCACTGAAATTGGGATCAGTCATTATGTTCAGAATAAAGGTTTCTCTTGCTATATGAAAATAGAGTATTCTTAAACTATTCGTAAACTCAAATGGTATAAAGTGAAGAAGCAGTTACCTTAGGATACATCTTGCTAACAGAAGCACAGAATAAATTGAGCTAAAGCACGGATGCTCACCCAGTTCAAAGTTTTGTTGGCTTCAGACTGAGATACTGAGTATAGGTCTCAGGAAGGAGATGAGTGGGGCTGTTCTTGCTCTTGGGGGTGCATGTTGCTTATGTAAGGGCTCACTGCAAAACAAACACTGAGCACTATTTCGCACTTCACCTTTTTCATAAAAGCAAACATTCATATTTCATTCAGTTAGCAAAACAGGTATTAATCTACCTCTTTTGTAAAAGCGAGTTGGCATTAAGTGAACTTTTTAAAAGTGGTAAACAACTGCATGTTAGTCATTTCTGCTTCTCAAATAATCCGTGAGCTGAAAACTTCCCTCAGATAGGAAACAGGAACTTGGTGAATGAGCGTAAAATTCAGTTGTAGCTTTGAAAGGTTAAGGGAAGATAGGAGTAGCACTAATATCTCATGGGATGAATCCAAGTGAAAAGATGCTATGTTCCACATGACCACTGAAGATACTAAGTTGAGAAGTAGCTTAAAAGAGTAGTTGACAAATCATAACTTAATTGAGAGGTAAAATTGGGCAGAATTTACTATAAGCAAGTATCAGATGTATATGTTTCAAAACATAGAACATATAAAAAATAGACCAGGGGTCATGGTAATCTTATACCTGGAATCACAGAACCTCTAGGATTTGGTCAAGTACAAGGTTAGTCTAGGATGGTTTAAAGTAAAATATTTGGGATTCCCTCTCTGTTCAGGCAATTCCCTACAAGAGTAGGTTAGAATTTCTGTGAAGCAAGTAGTTTCCATGAGGTGGAAACTAGAAAAGGCAAGGTTCAGGCTCACTGTTGTGAATTATAGCAACCTGCTGATGGAACTCTATGTAGTGTTTATTTAGTTTATTCACATGTTCATATTAATTTTAATATTATCTTGACCACCAAGTGACTGTTGAGTACTAAAATGTTTGCAAGGGAATAGCTTTGTTTAGGAAATACCCCCCTAAAATTTACTTCTTTACAGGTGGTTTCATTTAAAGCAGTATTAGAAGAGACAACTGCAAAACAAAAACCTTCATGGTGAAACCCCCACCTCCTTTATTATTTCTGTTTTGAAATGGAGTTTCCCCACATAATTTTACAGCATTTCTTTTGGGACTGAGCATTTTCTTTGTGAATGAGAGATGATTCACAGCCCCAAGAATACCAAGTATTCAGTGGGGATAAAAATACACTTGCATCAGACCTACTAACTGTCGTGAATCCTAGCTCCGTGGGGGTCTACAAAGGTGCCATCTCTGGCCTTTGGGAGAACATTCCAGTATAATAGCCCCCCAATCCCTGTCTTATGTCAGTGGTGTCTTGCACTTAAGGCAGTTGTTTTTTGGTTACATTAAATGTTGGTGTGGAGTGATTGGCTTAAGATCACAATGCTAGCTTTTGTAAAATGGGAGATTTGTTCCTAACAAAATTTTCAGACATGATCTTTTTTTCAAAAGGCCCCTAATCCTAAAGATTATACTTTACTTTCAAACCTCTTTACAGAGAAAGTTTGTGCATACAACTTGTTTTTAATTCACGTCAGCTAACCAGGACCATTCACCAGCTCTCTCCCTGCCCTTGTTCAAAGGTACATGTTGCTTAGAGTACTTCTGACAGGAAAGAGGAGGTGGGTGCTATACTAGGGCATTACCAAAGGAGGAGCAGGTGACAGTGAATTTATGGTTTAAGGTAAAGTGGAACCTGAGTTTTAAAAACCAGTAATCTCAACTCTAGTTTGTACTTTAGACACATATTTTTTTTAAAAAGTTTTAGTCCATGGGGTTCCTTAAGTTAAGTGTACTAGTGTATATAGCAGGTCCTTAAATAGCCTCATTTAGTTCAATGTTGCTTTATTATAACTTTGTGAGTAACAGTGATTTTGCTCATATATGGTTTTGCTTAAAGTTGCAGAACCTATCAATGATGTTAAGTGAGATTTACTATATACATAGTGAGAAACCCTGCAGTGTTTAATGATATCTGCAATATTGAGTAAAAACTACTTGTAGTTCTCAAAGGTGGGATTACTGTTATAATACACACACACACACACACACACACACACACACACACATACACACACACACAAACACACACAACTTTAATGAGATCTAATTTTGGTTAAAAGAATTGTTTTTTAACCTCGTTGACTTCTCTAATTTTGCATCATTCTTAGCTAATGTAACATTGAGGTAGTTTTATTTGTCCATTCACTTCTAGAAATCATAACATTTTCTCATGAATTCATTTCTTTTGCATTGGGAAGAGTAATTAGGAATGTGTTTACGATAGAGTTTGGTTCTTGGCCAGATCTGGGGTCATGTCCTTTTAATGCTGGACCCATTTAAAAAAAAATAACAACTTTTTCTTCCTTTTAGTGGCACTGCCCCATTCCTATTGAAAGATCAGGATGTTGGCCTGAGTTTGTCACCAGGCACTGAACCTCCTCACTCAATGACATTCCCCTCTACCTTCAGGCATACCAGCACTGGAAACCATAAGATGGGGATGTTGGAAAATTTTTGAGAATACTGTAAGACACTGTCACATAACCATCAGACCTTCAGATGTATGGAAAAAGAGAACTTTTGCTTTCAAAACTTCCTTTGTGTTGACCTTAGTTTTTGCTTTTGAAGGATAAGCAGCAGATTGCCCCTTAGCCATGAGATAGAAAACCACCCTCTTACCATTTATTGCTGCTGGCATTGGTTGCAGATATTTCAAGGAATTATAAACGTAGGTTAAATATGATATGTTTTAGATTAAATAGTTACAGAAATAATTGCCAAGAAATGTCTTAATGCAAATTACATTGCAGATGCAGCAGAAATTAAATGCTTTAGGGATAAGTGGGTGATATCTATTAGCAGGAACTAGTAACACTGTTGAAACTATAGCAGGTCATTGGCTGACCTTTGTACCAGAATACAGAATATGTAACCCCTTCCTTAAACAGTATTTCATTGATATGGGAAGAAATTTCTGCTCTGCTTGGGAGTTTTTAGTTATTCTGGTGTTTCTCTTTGAATCCTTGAAATTTTTGTTTTGGATCTCATCCTATGCAAAAGTGCATTTTAAATACTTAAGTAATGAATCCTACATTGGGCGTGTTTCACAGTGGAATTAACCTATTCCAAATTTTACACTTGCTGGAATAGTATTATAACCAGAAGACAGTCTTATTTGTAACAGTCACAAATAGTCCCCAGATGAAGTTAATCAAGTCATTTTAGATGTCTGATTGTTTAAATCTATGTTTACATTTCCTTTCCCCAATATTTGAAGTAAGTTTTTTAAAAAAATCATGTTTAGGCAAACCAACTGATACCTAAGCAGTAACAAGTGTAACTGGATAATCCTAGAGGGTAACTGTTATTATTAGCTTCTTTAAAATATATAATTGTCTGGGTGGATGTGTTATTATTACAGGGTTGAGGTTTGCTTCAAGGGTGACCCTCTTTTCCTATTCTACCTATATGTCTGCTCTTTGTGGTAGTCTAATGTTCATTTAAAGTATTATCTATTGAATGGTAAGTTCCACAAGTACAAGACATATGTTCACTGAATATATCTTGGTCAAATACATTTGCCTGCACCTCTCAATGCCTAGGATTTGGGAAACTAGATTTAAAAAAATATTACCAAGGAAAAGGGTTGTTACTGGCTGTACTTATTTTTAATCCTCTTCCTCAAAAATGTTATTATGATATTTAATCTTCAGGAATGATGTTTACAAAATGAAAGAAAATAGAGACTTAACCATTTGTTTTCTGCTTCAATTTAGTCTATGCACAATAGGGTAACATCACTTTCATATTTTAGAGTAGCCATATTATGGAATAGTCTTCACAGCTTTCTATTGCCATTCTAGAAAGTTTAGTGACTTAGTACCAGAGAAGTTTTATTCCAATGTATTGTTCATATGTAGGGATCTCTTAACCAAATAGATTCTTTCTTCTATCTTTAAAAATATATTTTATTGATTTTAGGAGAGAGAAGAAGGTAGGGGGAGAGAGAGAAATAAATATCCATGAGAGAGAAACATCATTTGGCTGCCTCCTGCATGCCCCATATTGGGGATTGAGCCCACAACTTGGGTATGTATCCTGATGGGGAATCAATAGGAGACCTCTGGGTTCATGGGACAATACTCAACCAAGACACACCAGACAGGGCTTTCTTCTAGATTTTTAAAATGTGATCTTATTACATGGCTTATTTTTAAAATGAATATTTAATTTTGGAATAATTTTAGATTTATAACACACTCATAAAGATAGTCCAGAGGACTTATATATATTTACCCAGCACTCCCTAATGTTACCATTTTACATAACATTGGTACAATACTTTTAATTAAACTGTAGAATTTATTTGGATTTCCCAAGTTTTTCTATCAAAGTATTTTTTTTTCTGTTCTAGGATCCAAAATTGTTATATATGTTTATTTTAGAAAATATGAATAGATAAAAAGACAAACCAACTACAATTCCCCTATCCAGAGACAACTACTGAAATTTTTAGTATATATCCTTCCATATTTTTTTTTTTCTATAGAGAACATAAATCCATCCCTCCAAAAACCTTTGGATTCCCCTAAAAGACAGATTAGAAATGTGTTTCATATACTATTTTTTGTGGTTTACTTTTTTTACTCTTAATATGGCATTTACATTTTTGTGAATATCTTCCCATGTCTGCTGTTTTTTAATATAGTTATACTTTAATTATTCTCTATCCTTAGGTATTTTGTTTCAATTTCTTTGATTATTTAATTCTTCATTACTTAAGGTCAAACTGTGCAGGTATTCTCAATCTTCCCCCATCCCAACAAACCTGAAAAATGGCATACTCTTATTAGTAAATGTAGGTCATTAAGTCAGTGATTCAAAATATGTGTTTATTAGGTTGAACCATTTGAAATTGCCTTTTTTTGGTATGTAACAGATTTGTGACTATTCGAAGTTTCATACAGTTCAACTTAATAGTTTGGAAAATTTTTTGAGGTTGCTCGGATCTCTTCCCTCCCCCACCTCCCCGCCCTTCTATTATTACAGCACTGAGAAATCCTGGCCTCTTACTAAACTTAGAATTTCTGCATGTTAGAATGGTAAGTCGACTCTGAAACATGTTGGCCTGGCAAAAATGTTAACAAACACCTCCCAGGTGGCTCTGAAATTTATAACACCCTTAAGACCTATGCCATGTCAAAGATATATGCAGAGGACTTGAACTCCAGTGAACTGCATCTGTCCATAGTATATTGAAAATAGACATCTGAGCATTCAACCTAAGCTCTGCAAGGTAACCCAAAGGCTGTTTCCTAGTTCCATAATTGTATTGGATAATTAGGGTACTGGTACCACCCGGTGGTATCTTACAGATGATCTGCTGATGTTGCTGTACTGCTCTCCAACATTTCAAATACTTTTACCTCTTTCCCTTTCTTTTATGCTCTTCTATGTTCATGATCTCACCTTTCTTTTTTCCACATCTATGCCAGTGGCACTTAAGAGTTTCATTTAACCCAGATAATAATACCTGCCATATACTTTTGTGGTGTTATCTTTATTTAAATAAAAGCTTTGGAATATAGGACATGGAATAGAGAAAACATACTGAATCAACTGCTATTTCTCTGCTATGAAGCCATGATTCCTACCCAGAAATGGGTGTAATGTTTTTACTTTATTAAGATATGGCACTTTCCATCTTTAATTTCAAGTTTTTCAATATATGGGAGGAAGCACTCCTGTGTATCTCAGACGTGAAGAGGTATAAACTACTACCTACAGTGAAATCTTTAACTCAGAAGACATTCTTTGTTTTCCTTTCTCTTGAATATGACTTATTATTTCATTCCATGTTCATTCAAGAACTATATAGTAAGCACCTGCTGTGCACCTGTACTGTGTTAGATTCTGAAGATTATAGTGCTGATCGGGACAGACTTGACTTCTAGCATTAATGGGCTTACAGCCCAACAGGGGAACAGAAACTTGAACAAGTTTAAGTGCTGTACTCTATGGGTGCTGGGAGAGCAAATAGAAGAGGCACCTGAAGGAAGGCCTTTTAGAAGTGTCATTTAAGCTCAGACCTAAAGGAAGCCAGAAAAAGGGAAGAGAATGTTCTTGGAAGAGGGAAAATCATGTGCCAGATGTTGAGGTAAGAGACTAGATGTGGTGCTTTTGAGAAACTTATGGTGGTTGGAGCTCAGAGATCAATCATTTAAACCTCACAATAGTCCCTGTAGGTAGTATTATTATTCCTTCCATTTTAAAGTTGTGGTAAAAGAGGCAAGGAGGTTAAATAATTTGCCTAAGTTCATAAAACCCTAGGAAGTGGAACAGCCAGGAACTGGACCCAGGACATCTGGCTCCAGGATATTGGCCCCTCATTACCACAATAGGTTGCTCTTCACCAGGGCATTGTGTCATGTTGAAGCATCATTGGTCAATTCTACAGACTTCTATGAAGCATAGCATCTTATGTTAATCTGTGGTCTTCTTTTCTGATGGGCAATGTTAAATGAAATCTATACTGGTCACAGACTACTACTAGAGCTGGAACTTATGAGTATGTGAAAAATCCCTTAGTATTTGGGTTAGCCCAGAAACTTTCTGGTTAGTTTTAGTCTTTTATCACTAATTGAAAATCAAATACCTCATTTGCTATGCAACTCTTAAGTTTGTTAACTGGTATTTCCCAGAAAATCGTAGATGGGGATTTACAATTGGTTATATATATTTTTTTTTTGGCAAAAAATAAGTATAAGATATGTACTGCCTGCAAGGCTAGAATTTTTATTTTTGAATGCTCAATTTAACTTTTAGACATTATCTTAGCTCGTACATATTTGTAACATGATGGTAAGTTTATTGTAATGTCATGTGGCTCCTTTCTATAACACAGCTTCCTAAATAGGTCTGTAGCCTTTAAAAGTCATATAAATTAAAAATCTGTACATGGAGATATTTTCATACATTGGACCTGATTTATTCTTTATGTACCTAAAATACAAGTATTTTTTTTTAAGATGAGGAATTGACTTCCATTTGAAGTTATTAGTTAAGGTCTTACCCTAGATTTTAGAAGTTGGGTGTTCAGTTGTACACAAACTATTTAAGCTTGCCACAATTTGATATTGGAAGTGGAAACATGTAATAATCGTGTGTGTGTGTGTGTGTGTGTGTGTAAAAAGGCAAAGAGCTGGTGCTTTTATTTACTTGCCCATTTGTATATTACTGTGGATTCAATCAGGAGCTAGTACTTTGAAATATCTTTTTCAGTAGTGAATGTTGGCTTCTGCTGATGTAGCCAGGCCATTCTTGGCTTGTTCTCAATGGGTCACCACTAAGGATGTTTTGCAAAAAAAGAGAGGGCTCTGATAATAATTAAAGTGAATAGTAAGTGTAAACTAGGGAACAGACCTTAACAAGGTGGGAAATGTGATCACTCTCATTTTAACCAATTCATACAGAGATCAAATTTGTCAACTTAGCTTTAGAAGCATTGGCTCAACCCAGTTGAGGTATCTAGCAGCTATAGCTAGATTTCTCTTTACTTTGGAGCAAAACCATTAAATTTCAAGTAAGTGTATTTTTGTATACTAGAGGCCCATTGCAGGAAGATTCCTGCAATAGGGCTTCCTGATGAGGTCTCCGCTGCCCTGCTAGCTTCCTTCCCTTCTCCCCCACCCCGCCTGCTTCCCTCCTTTCTCTGCTGCCCTGCCTGCTTCCCTCCCTTCTCCACCCCCCCACTTGCTTGCTTCTCACAGCTTCCCTCCCTTCTGCAGCACTTGGCTTCCTTCTACACTGTCTTCAGCCTTCACTATGCATCAGGATATGCAAATTAACTGCCATATTGGTTGGGTTTCATTTGCATACTCTGATTTGCTGGTGGGTGTGGCCGGTAGGCGTGACTTGTGAGTGTAGCAGAGGTATAGTCTATTTGTATATTATTCTTTTATTAGATAGGATTGCAGTGAAATTCTATGTATACCAGCTGTATTTTTACAAGTGTTTGCATTGTAAAGTCTGTGTTGTGAGGCCCTATTGAGGTTATTGAAGGACACATTCAGAAGTGTGTGGGCCTTCCAGGAAGTGAGATTACATAATTATACCTTGCTGTTGCCCAAAATGTTTTGAAATGAAAACTTTGACGGAAATAAATGATTCAGCCTTTTCTGACTCCTATTTCTTTTAGACATTATCTTAGCTCATACATATTTGTAACATGATGTTAAGTTTATTGTAATGTCTAATGTCTAAAGCAAGACAGTCTTAGGTAAGATGATATCCTCTGAAGTTTGAGTTGTTGATCTTAGAATTGAGGTTGTAAACAAGAGGGTAGTGATGGAAAACTAACTTCTGAAATCTTCTCCTTTCATAATCCCTGTTATCACCTGAGTAGAAAGCAAATACATGATACCCATTTGGTGCCTTTTGTCTTGTGATACCTTGTGATACTTTTTCAGAGGCTGTCCTCTCTTACCATAAGGGGGCTGGTTCTGGTCAGGTGAAAACCATTTTCCTTTTGGAGCAGAAAAAGTGCAAGTATGTCATGGTACCTATTAAATCTTATGCAGATATCATCTAGCTCTGGCATTTGAGTTCCTATTGGTTTGATAGGATAAGTGAGTAGAACTCTGATCTTTAAAAAAATTATATTTCCATTTGTGCACAACCCGTCATGATTGTCTGGCTGTTTGATATTCTTTATTCACTTGCTAATAATAATCAAATTTTGTTAGTCACATTTTTACATAGGTGACTACAAAGGCACACATTTAACACTTTATAGTAAGAGAAAAGAAACTTAATTTTATTTTATAGTACACAAGCAAAACAAATTTATGGCAAACATGAAAGTGGCGATGTAATATAATTTTCCTTTGAGTTTAAAAACAGAAATGTCTAATTTTTCTGTAACAGTTGAGGTCAACTTGTAGCTCCTTTTAGTGTCACTTTGCCACTTCAGGAGGGCCACATAGCCATATTTGTTGTTACTTATCAATATACAGAATTAATTAAAAGACTGGTGCTGCACTTTCTACTTATTAAATGATATAATAAAGAGCTATTATGCTAATTAGACCGAACAGCAGAATGACCATTTGGACAACCTTCCAGACAATTGTCTGGATGACCTTCCAGATGAAGCCGGGGCTCCGAGTGCCAAGTCCCTTGCATAAATTCCATGCATCAAGTCTCTAGTTAAATGATAAAAGTAATATATTCACTATAGCAGTTTTTGGAAATTTAAATAAAATGTAAGGATAAAACAAAATCACCTATAATTCTACAACCCAAAACATTTGTCTTGGAGCCTACATATATATGAAGAAGCTGATACTGTACTTTAAGTTTCATGTTAAACCAATTTCATGTCATATATTTCCTATATCCTTGAATATTCTTTGATAATGTTGCATTTGATGACTAGAGTATTTAATCATATGGTTACATCCTTATTTACCAATCTCCTTTTTGGCGTTCAAAGTTATTTCTAGTTTTTCTGTTATTTATATTACAACGATGACTATTGTCTACATTTTTGTGTTTGTTTTTCTGATTATTTTCTTAGCATATTCCTAGAAGTAGGAAGTGAAATTACTAGGCAATTAAGTATGACTTAAGGCCTTGTGGTGCATATTGCCAAATTGCTTTCTATAAAGCTTGTACCAATTTACCCTTCTGTCAACAGTATATAAAGTGCCTTTTAAAAATACATTTGATAGCACCAAGAAGTTTCTTTGTTCTTAATTTGTACTACTTTTGATGAAAACCCAAGTGCCTTGCTGTCTGTGTTAGTAAATAAAATTATTGATGGCAAACATGAAAGTGGCAATGTAATATTATAAACGGCAGTGCTGTAAGAAACTGGTAGCCTTAGGTACTTGGAGAATCATTGAAACAGGGCATATTTTAGCTTTCTCAAGCAGTTTATCAATCTTAGCTTTAATGTAAAGGAAAGTGCTAATTTCTCAAAGTTATTGCTGTATGACTATTTATTGTTCATTATGTTAAACCTTTCTGTACATATATCTCTGGACTCATATTTTGTTGTCTTTAAAAACAAAATGTAACCTGCTAAAAATTGCACAAATTTTTGGAAAGTTTTGATCATCACACGGGAGAACTTTCTCATCAGGATCACTTAAAGTAATAATATTTTTTTTCAAGTATTGTTCAGGTCTTTTGTATTTTAATGAAAGCCTTGTAAATTCAGTACCATCCATGTTTCAACACACTTCTTAAATAAACTTGGAAGAGATTTAGTAAGTTCAATGTTTGATATTATGCAATCTATTTATAAAAATATTTTAAAAATCAGTATCATAAGATTATTGGTTCTGATTCATGAGTTACCTGTGTGATAACAATTTTCCTCTATTAAAGCATTTCAGCCCCAGTGGTTGTTTCATAATGGTCAAGCTGTGTCTTAGACCTTACAAATAGTATTTATTGAGGTTTGTGACTTTAAAAATTATTATTTAAATGCATTTGATATACTGAATGTTTTTAAAGAGAATATACTGTTGTTAATTTAATCCTAGGTAGCTGAAAAGATAGAAATAGTGCACTTTTTGTTGTTTTCTAATATTCGGACATTCATCTTAAGATTAAAACTAATCACTAGTGATTAGAAAGAAATTCTTAATTTTACTATATAGCTAATCACATAAGATTGTAATGTTTGAGAAAGCAAACCCTATTTTAGCTCCTATGGTGTTTCGGAGGGGAGAGAAAAGCATTTCTGATTTAAAGCCTATTTAGTCTCTGAAAGTCTACAACTTTGTAAGTAAGGATGGAAATTTGCATCTGATTTATCTTCTCTCCCAGTTGAAGTCTGATACTTACATTGTAGACTAGGTACTTTTATTTTTTATTTATTTGTTTTTTTATTTTTTAAAAATATTTTTTATTGACTTCAGAGAGGAAGGGAGAAGGAGGGAGAGATAGAAACATCAATGATGAGAAAATCATTGATTGGCTGCCACCTGCACTCCCACAATGGAGATCGAGCCCCCAACCCGGCATGTGCCCCAACCAGGAATTGAACCATGACCTCCTGGTTCACAGGTCAATGCTCAATCACTGAGCCAAGCTGGCCAGGCTATTTATTTGTTTTTTAAAAATATTTTTATTGACTTCAGAGAGGAAGAGAGGGAGAGATAGGAACATCAATGATGAGAGAAAATCATTGATCAGCTGCCTCCTGCACTCCCCCTCCTGGGGATTGAGCCCACAACTGGGCCTTGTGTCCTGACCTGGAATCAAACAGTGACCTCCTGGTTCATAGTTCATTGCTCAATCACTGAAACACACTGGCTGGGCAGTACCTTTATTTTTATACACACACAATTTGTGTGTGTGTATAATTTATCATATTCATGCTAAATTTATCATATTCACTGCCACCAATCTAGTGCCAAAAGGGGTCTCCAATCTGGGCTGGAGAAATCTGAGAAATTTTATTGAGGTGAACAGTTTACAAATTCAAGAAAGGCAGTCTCTGGTAGAAACATAAAGTGTGCTCTATAAAGATAAATCAAAGGCTGTGTTTTATAGAGAAAGTTGCTGCCCTGGTTATGGATTACTCCATTTTTATGCAAATGAGGCATCAAAATTTGCACTGTCTGATTGGTCCAAATAGAACTGTCCTGATTGGTTGGCTTTGCACATTCTGATTGGTTGTTATGGAACCCCTCTGATTGGTCAGTATATATGCAAATTAGAGTATAACTGCCACTTCAGTTAGATGAAGCAGGTCTCTAAGGATGATGACTGAAGCTCCCTTACAAGTGTTGACTCAGGTAGGAACACAGTGCAGGAGTCTGGCAGCTCAATTCTGGCTTTCCCAGAGTACATGAGAAGCTTCTGCTAGCAATTGAAGCTAGACTCTGGTTATGAATTTGGACCCAGTAAGCTACAAGGAGTCCTTTTTTGGCAGATATATTCCTTTTTGAGGTTTACAAACTAAGAGAGAGTGAGAGATAGAGAGAGACAGAGACAGAGTGTGTGTGTGTGTGTGTGTGTGTGTTTGCATTTACCATGTTAATTATAAAGGAAGAAGTTATCACAAATGGGTATTAACAGATTTCTTAGCTAGAGTTGGAGTATTTCTCTTGGTATTCAAACTAACTCTGTCTTTGATGTTGGATAAAGGCAATGGGCGCAGTATTAATTAACCCAGAATACTGCAGATTTATCTATGTAAAGAAATATACACTGTTGTCATACAATTTATATGTTCTTCTAGTACTGAAAATGCGCTTTGAGTTATGAGTAGAACCAAGGATTTTATGTTTAGCTACAATTTATTGTTACAGTTCTAAAATATGGCACCTTTTTGTTATACATACTTTCCCAAAATATCTGCCTAAAATGATAACATAAAGTTTAAAAAAAATCCGGCAAAGCTGTTTGGTTATTTGCTCAGCTACTGCAGCTCCTCCTCCTTGGGCAACAGAAGTGGTGAGTTAGTTCAGGATAAGGCCTAAGACTTCCGGCATTGGGTGAAAGAAAATGGTTCAAACCAAGCAGACTGCTCACAAATCCACATGTGGGAAAGCTTCCTGCAAGTTCTGACCGCTAAAGCTGCCAGGGAAAGTGCCCCCTCTACTGGCACAGTGTGAAACCGTCATCAAGAGCTGGCCACTAAAGCTGCCAGGGAAAGTGCCCCCTCTACTGGCGTAGTGTGAAAACGTCATCACTACAGGCCCAAGACCATTGTTCCGTCATTACCAGAAACCAATCTACTTAGTTTCTATTCTGTAAGCTGCCTTTCCAGAGGTTGGTGAGGGAGATCAGCCAGGATTTCAAAACTGACTGATGTTTCAGAGTCCGTCACCGGTGCACCACAGGAGGCTAGTGAAGCGCATACCTAACGGGTTTATTTGATGATGGGTTTATTTGTATTGTACTTAAGTCATTCCATCTTTCAGGATAAATGTGAAAAGTGATTGTTCACATACCTTAGTGATATGAGTACTCTTTCTCAGGAGTGAAAACTTAATAATATTAAGAAGTGATGGGTGATACTTCTTGCTTCTCATGTTTCTGTATGTTAATGACTTGTTGGGTAGCTATTAAGGTACTAGAATTGATAAATGTGTACAGGGGCCTTTTGCAATAAAACTGGTTATGATTTGATCCAAGTGTTTAACAATTAGGGCTAAGTCTGACAATGCATCACTGTGATAAAATATAGAATGTAGGATTTTTCAAGAGTGAAGATACACATCTTAACACAATGTAACTTAAAATTTCCTAAAAACAAAACAAAACACAAAAAACAAACGAGAAAAAAGTAACCTGGCAACTATAGAACACACTATTTGCATCTATAATAGCTATTTTATATATAGTGTTATCAACATTTTTAAAATAAATGTTTCACATTCACCTGTGGAGTATCTTGTCATTAAGGTGTGTGTGATTTAAGGTCCAGTTGGTTTTCTCCTAACTAGACTGCATTTGTTTTCATAGTAGTAAAATACTTTGCAAATTATACCTTACATAAGTCCTCATTCTAGCATATGTTAACTAACCCTCTAGCATCTAGCTGATAAAGTAAATACTAATAGGGGGATTTCATAAAGGCTCTAGAATATAATACAAGTTATTCACACCAGTATAATCGCTTTCTGGTACTCTGAACTAGTTAGTGCAGCTTTTCTTTGTGTTGTGGTTGGCCTATTAACTAGGTTGACTTTTTTTTCTCTATCAACAGGAAATAACACCAAAGTTAATTTCTTTGTGGAATTTGTATTATAATAACCCTTAGAGTAAACTTGCTGTGTGTGTGGTGGGGTGGGGCATATATCTTCTGCTTATTGAACCTCTGCTAGGTAAGATAGTGTCCAGTTAGGTTACATCTGGAAAATGGTCCTGGGAAGATCACGTTATAGAGATGGTCTTCAGAGTGGTTTTTACATTTATCTTTATATTGAAGTTTTTCGGTCCTTATGTAGGTTGACTAAATTTAGAAATAAACTTATCTTAAAAAATTCTATCATAAAAATTATTGTAAACAGCCTAGCCCATGTTTCTCAGTGGTTGAGAATTGTAACATGAATCAGGAGGTCATGGTTTGATTCTCAATCAGGGCTCATGCCCAGGTTGGAGGCTCGATCCCCAGTAGGGCACGTGCAGGAGGCAGCCAATTGATGAATCTCATCATTGATATTCCTTTCTCTCCCTCCCCCCCTCCCTCTCTTCCACTCTCTGAAATCAATAAAAACATATTTTAAAAATGATTGCAAACAAGTGAAATGAAGGAAAAAATAATGACTTAATCCAGCCATACTTTCTGACAATTGTTATTTCTATTACCCATTCCAACAAATATTTGATACTATTTCCAAGTTAAAATATTATCAATAGTCTATGTTGTAGCTTCTGGACCATTTTCCTACTTCAAGATTATAAGAAGTATTTCCTCATATTTCCAAGTTAAAGTGACATACAGAGATAATAAGCCACAATATTTGGTGCTATTTCTAAGTTAAAGTGGGATACAGAGTTAATAAGCCACAATCCTTGCCTCAAATGAGCTTACAGTTTAGATAAATTATTAAGATAAATTTATACCAGTACTGTATATAATACAAGATAATCATTTTACAGCTATTAGGAAAGAGTTCTATAGAAGGTCAAAAGAAGACTAGACATTTTAGCTCGATATGGATGAAGGTATCCTGGAAAAGTTGGTTTTTGAGCTGAATTCTAGTTAGAAAGAGGAACATGAATAGTTTGTAAAGCAAGAGAATGGATTGACAGTTTTTAAGTTTAAGTGGTTTATTTGGAGTGGAATACAGGTAAGGATATACTTTTCCTATTAAATTAATACAATAATTTTATAGTAAAATAATTAATGGTTCTGATTTGAGTATAAATAGGTATAGGCAGTCTGGAAAATAATTTTGTAATATATAGTAAGAGCTTCCTTTACCAGCCCCACCATACCACACACACCCCAAATCTTCTACCTAGGGTCCAGCTGGTTTTATCCTAACTAGACTCCATTTGTTTTCATAGTAGTAAAATACTATGTATTTTAGTAAACACACTTTTAGGGAATATAAGGAAATACTTTTTATAATCTTGAAGTGGGAAAATTATCTAAAAGCTACAAAGCAGATTATTGTAATATTTTACTGCTTAAAACTTAAAAACCAGTATTTGGCCCAAAGCACCCAAAATAAAGAAAAAAGCTATACTTGGAAACATATTTGTAATATCAGATGAGGGCTTCTCTCCTTAATAGACAAAGGACTGTTATGAATCAATAAGGAAAAATGAATAACAAAGTGAAGAATGGACAAAGGACTTGAACATGTCACTCATGTAAGAAATTCAGATATTTAATAATAAAAGTGTAATATGCTAATTAGACTGGATAGCCAAACCACCTTCCAGAAGTCCTTCTAGATGACATTTCGGATAAAGCTGCAGCAGCAGGGGCTGAGGCAGAGACCATTAGAGGCAATCAGGCAGGCAGGCAAGCATTAGAGGCAATAAAGCAGGAAGGCGAGCAGTTAGGGGTGATCAGGCAGGCAGGCAAGTAATTAGGAGTGAATAGGCAGGCAGGCAAGTGGTTAGTGGCAATCAGGCAGGCAGGTGAGCAGTTGGGAGCCAGTGGTCCCGGATTGTGAGGGGGATATCCAACTACCAGTTTAGGGCCAATCCTGTCAGTTAGACATCCCCTGAGGGGTCCCAGATTGTGAGAGGGTGCAGACTGGGCTGAGGGCCCCCCCTTGCATGAATTTTGTGCACCGGGACTCTAGTAGTTAAATATTTTTATATGCTCATTGAAAATTAAAACTGTTTTTTCAAATCTATCAGAGTTCAGTCTAGTGTTGGAGGGGATGTGGGGAAATGGTATATTCTTCTTAAGAGGGCATTACATTTTTTTTTTTTTGAAATAAGTTTTAGACTTTTGCAAAAGAGTTGCAAAAACAGTCCACCATTTCCATGGATCCTACACCTAGCTCCCCCTAATGTTAGCAACTTATAAACTGGCAGTCGGACATCCTTCTCATGATCCAACACTGCTGGTTCCTAACTGCTCACCTGCCTGCCTGTTTGCCCCTAACCACTCTGCCTGCCAGCCTGCTCGCCCCCAACTGCCCTCCCTGCCAGCCTGCTCACCCCAACTGCCCTCCCTTGCAGGCTTGATCGCCCCCAGCTGCCATCCCCTCCTTGCCTAATTGCCCCTAACCACCTTTGCTTCAGCCTCGTCACCATGGCTTTGTCTGGAAGGACATCCAGAAGGTCTCCTGGAAGGTCTCCTGGTCTAATTAGCATATCACCATATTACCTTTTTATTAATATAGATGGTACAATTTCCAAAATTGAAGAATTAACATAGGTACAATACTATTAATAAAACTACAGACTTGCCCTAGCCGATTTGGCTCAGTAGATAGAGTGTTGGCCTGTGGACTTAAGGGTCCTAGGTTCGATTCCGGTCAAGGGCATGTACCTTGGCTGCAGGCACATCACTAGTAGGATGTGTGCAGGAAGCAGCTGCTTGTTGTTTCTCTCTCATTGATGTTTCTAACTCTCTACCCTCTACCTTCCTCTCTGTGAATAATCAATAAAATATATTAAAAAACAACAACCCTACATACTTTATTCAAATTTTATTAGTCTTTCAAATAACATCATTTTCTGTTCTGGATCCATTCCAGGATCCCACATTATATTTAGTTCTCATGTCTCCCTAGTCTTCTCTAATCCATGGCAGTTCCTCAGCCTTTGTCTTTAATGACCTTGACAACTTTGAAGAATAGTGGTCAGTTACATTGTAGAATGTCCCATGGATAGAATGTCGGCCTGCGGACTAAAAGGTCCCAGGTTCGATTCCAGTCAAGGGCATGTATCTTGGTTGCAGGTACATCCCCAGTAAGGGAGCATGCAGGAAGCAGCTGATCTATGTCTCTCTCTCATCGATGTTTCTAGCTTTCAATTCCTCTCCCTTCCTCTCTGTAAAAAAATCAATAAAATATATTCTAAAAAAATTAGAATGTCCATGTCCCTAATTTAGATTTATCTAATATTTTTTTTCATGGATAGATATAGATTGTGCAATTTGGTCAAGAATACCAAAGAAGCAAAGTTATGTCATTTTCATTGTCATGTACATCGTGTCAGTGCGCCCTACCTATTTCTGGTGATGATAATCTTAGTGATGTGGTTAAAGTGATGTCAACTGTTTTACTACAGTGAAGTTATATTTTTTCTCTTTGCAGTTAAATATTAATATGTATTTTGGGAAGATACTTTTTTTAAATCCTCACCCAAGGATATTTTTCTACTGATTTTTAGAGAGAGTGCAAGAGAGAGGGAAAGATAGAGAAAAATATAGGTGTGAGAGAAACACATTAATTGGTTGCCTCTTGCATGCGTCCTGCCAGGGTCCAGGCCAGGGAGGAGTCTGCAACTGAGGTACATACCCTTGACCGGAATTGAACCCTGAGACCCTTCGGTCTGCAGGCCAATGCTCTATCCACTGAACCAAACTAGCTAAGGCTGAGGAAGATGCTTTGAGACCATGAATATATCCAGTCCAGCTTTATACATTTACTTACCACTGGATTTTGCCTGTAGTAATTATTACTGTGGTATACTAATGGAGATTTTCTATTTCCTTTATTCCTTCCACATGTATTAATTAGAATTCTTCTGTAAGGAACATTGGTTTCTTCTCCCTCATTTATTTATTCATTCAGTCAATAATATATTTTTATTAGTGTAGACCTCTGGATATTTATTTTATTCTTTGGGATATAATCTAATTATATCATTTATTTTGTGCAAATTGTATCAGCTTTGACCATTGGGAGATATTTTGGGTTGGCCCCTGTGTCCTGTTGATACAATGTCATTTTTTTTAAAGTACATTCTTACGTTCTGGCACCAAAAGATTCTAAACTCACCTTGCATTTTTCCTGCCCTGCCTCTAAAATCAAGTAGTTCTCCACCGAACCTTGGTTGCTTTTATTGGAAAACAGTCATTGGAAACTCAAGATCTGGGTGCTGGTATAATCAGCTAGGGTATCTCTGCTTTTAGTACTGGAGGACAATTTTAATAGTCTAAAATCTAAAATGATTATACCCTTTTGACCTAATAATGTTAGAAATGTATCTTATAGGAGCACTGCCATTTATTGCTAAGGATGTACATTGCTGTATTTCTAATGAGAAATTAGAAAAATTCAGTATTTCCATCAATAAGAAAGATTGGTTAGACTTAATTTTGATACAGTCATTCAATGGAATACCATAGAACTATTAAAAATTACTAGGTAGATCTATGTGTTTTTGGCATGGAAACGCATCTAAGAGAGTTGTTTTTTTAAAGAAACTTGCAAACCTATGTGTGTCTGTATTAAAATATGCTATTCTTTTTACAAAATATATTTGTATTGATTTCAGAGAGGAAAGGGAAGGGGAATGTGATGGAAACATCAATGATGAGAGAGAATCATTGATTGGTTGCCTCCTTCACGCCCCTTATTGGGAATTGAGCTTGCAACATAGGCATGTGCCCTTGACAGGAATCGAACCTGGGACCCTTCAGTCTGTAGGCTGATGCTCTATCCTAGTTGTCTGCAAACGCATTACTCAACAGAGCAGCAAACCATGGCTCTTGAGCCGCGGTTTGCCAACCACTGCTCTATCCACTGACCCAAACCACCTAGGGCTAAAATATGCTTTTAAAAGTCCCCGAGGGTAACCAACAAACTCTTCAAAGCTATTATTTCTAGAGGATTGAATAAAAAAAATACTTTCATTTTGTATTTTATGTTTTGTAATGTTTCAGTTATTTATTTATTTATTTATTTAATTTTTTAATTAATTTTTTATACATATCTCCCCATTATTCCCCTCCCTCTCAGGCATACCCCAACCCCACAGTGTCTATGTTCATCGATTATTCTTATATGCATGCATACAAGTCCATTGATTGATTGCTTATCTACCTCACCTAACTTTAATCTTCCTGCTGTAATTTCAGTCTGATGCTTTACTGCCTCTGTATCTATCCTTTTGTTCATCAGTTTATAATGTTCTTTATTATCCACAAATGAGTGAGATCATGTGATGCTTCTCCTTCATTAACTGGCTTATTTCACTAAGCATAAGGTTCTCCACTTCCAACCAGGTTGCTGCAAATGGTAAGAATTCCTTCTTTTTAATGTCAGCATAGAATTCCATTGTGTAGATGTACCACAGTTTTCTGATCCACTCATCTGCTGACGGGCACCTAGGCTGTTTCCAAATTGTAGCTATTGTAAATTATGCTGCTATGAACATAGGGGTGCATAAATCCTTTCTGATTGGTGTTTGTGATTTCTTAGGATAAATTCCTAAGAGTGGGATTACAGGGTCAAATGGGAG